>NJET01000183.1:181-40705 GCA_002591415.1 Ophiocordyceps australis | reverse complement strand
CCTCTCCTCTCCTTTCCTCGCCTTTCCTCATCTCCCCCCTCTCATCTCACCTCCTTGTTCCTCCTCACCGTTCCTAATTGCTAAGGGCTGCCGCACAGCTGCAGCTTGACCCGGCCTACCTCCCACCTCCTGGCCCTCATTTCAATAGCCGCGACATTGTTCATTCTGGAGTCTCGCGCACATTGACAAACATCTTCCACAACAACTTTGTCCCGTGGAAGCTGCGTCCGCGCCACTCATCCTTTGAGCCCAATCTTGACGCCGACATCAGCTGCATCACCTCAATCAACATTGTGCAAACTGAAGCCGACAAGCCCCGAGCAAGCCATGTCGACGAGTCGTACTCTGTTCAAATCTCGTCGCACGGCACAGTCGAGCTGGGGTGCAAATCATCGACAGGCTGTCTCCATGGCCTTGAATCCTTTTCTCAGCTCTTTTTCAAGCACAGCTCTGGCAGTGCATGGTACACTCCCCACGCTCCTGTCTCCATTAGCGATGCGCCCAAGTTCCCTCACCGCGGACTTCTTATGGACGTGGCTCGAAACTGGATCCCTTGTGAGCACATTATGAGAACTATTGACGCCATGGCTTGGAACAAGATGAATCGTCTACACTTACACGTCATTGACTCTCAGTCTTGGCCTCTTGAGATTCCGTCACTGCCAAAGTTGGCAGAAAAGGGCTCTTATGCAAAAGGTCTCACTTACTCACCTGCCGACATTGCCGCTCTATACGAATACGGAATCCATCGTGGCGTCGAAATCATCATGGAAATAGACATGCCGGGCCACGTTGGCGTTATTGATCTTGCATATGAGGATTTAATTGTCGCCTATAATATGAAGCCGTGGAACTGGTACTGCAACGAGCCTCCGTGCGGCGCTTTCCGCATGAATAACACAAAGGTCTACGATTTTATCGACAAGCTTTTTCAAGACCTGCTTCCTAGAGTTGCTCCCTACTCAGCCTATTTCCATACAGGTGGCGATGAGTTTAACAAGAATGATTCAATGCTAGACCCACAGGTAGGCAGCAACAGCTCTCAGGTTCTTGCGCCGCTTCTGCAAAGGTTTCTCGACCATGTCCACGGCGTGGTTCGCAGCCACGGGCTAACTCCCATTGTGTGGGAGGAAATGCCTTTAGAATGGAATCAGACGCTAGGCAGTGATGTTATTATCCAGTCGTGGCTCGGCAATGAAGCCGTCAAGAAATTGGCCGAGGCAGGACACAAGGTTATTGACAGCAATTTCAAGTATTATGTGAGACTCGGCTCCTAACGCTTGCAAGGCGCTGCTAACTCGTCTTGTGCAGTATATCGACTGTGGCAGAGGCAGTTGGTTGAATTTCCAAAATGGCGAGGCCTTTGAGAGAGGCTACCCTTTTCACAGCTGGTGCGATCCATACAAGAATTGGCGCCTCATCTATTCGCACGACCCAGTAGCTGGTCTCTCGGAGCAGGCAGCCAAGAACGTGCTGGGCGGCGAAGTGGCAGCATGGGCAGAAACGATTGATGGCGTCAACCTCGACGATATCCTTTGGCCACGGAGCAGCGCGGCAGCCGAGGTGCTGTGGTCAGGCCGCCAGGATGCATCGGGCAAGAATCGTAGCCAGTATGACGCGGCGCCCCGCCTCGCTGAGCTGCGTGAACGCATGGTAGCACGCGGCGTCATGGCCATGCCAATTTCCATGGTCTTTTGCACGCAGGGAGACGTGACGGATTGCGATGCTCCGGCTCCCTAGTATGCAAGCTATTCTTTGTCAGGCTTTGAAGCGTACTTGCCATATGCCTGCCTTTGCCGTTGACGTGCAAGACAAGAGTCTTGACAAGGCCAAGAAACCTGCAAGAAGCCTGAAATACACCTGAAATACACCTGAAATACACCTGAAATACACCTGAAATACACTTGAAATAAACCTGAAATAAACCTGAAATAAACCTGAATTGTCATGTGCGCTCCCATACACGACTGTTGCTGGCACCAATACTACTAGAAATCACGTCTATGAAATTCGCCGCGTGTCTCGTACCTCGTGGCTCGCGTCATGTTAATCACCATCAGTCCCTCCCAAAGCTGGCCCGCACAGCCTGCCCAAATCTCTTAATGGCCTCATTCATGGCACTGACACTGGCGGCCGCAAACGTGACGCGGAAAAAGAGTCCACCAGCATCCTTGTCCTTGTCTGTCAAGAACCAAGAGCCTCGAGCAACAAGGACGCCGCCAGCAACACAGGCATTGAAGATTTCTTCCTCAATGGCTTTGAGAGATTGTTGTTTGACTCTTGCATGTTGCGTGTAGTCAACCTTTAGCCACATCTTTGCAAAAGCCCTCGTCAGCAACAAGCTGCACCGCGAATCTAAGTTTTGAATTAATAAACTTACAAACATGCCTGCTTCGGGAGCATTCCAGCTGACTATATCTCGTGGGAGATGGTCCTCGCAGGCCGCTAGCAGCGCATTGCGCTTCTTCGTGTACTCACATCCCAAATGCATCAGCCATTCCAGGTAGCCTTGATGGCCCCATGTTTCATCAATCAGTTTGTGCAAAATGACCTGGGAGAAGCCAGAGGGGCCTTGGCTGGCCACCTCGGCATGCCGTTGATATCGCTCAATAACCTGCTCTGATCCTACTACCCAGCCCGCGCGCGAGCCAGGAGCCAGTACTTTGGAGAAGGAATCCATACGTAAAACGCGCCCATCGACGTCCATGCTGACAAGAGACGGCAGCAGCGACGACAAAAATTGGTCCACGTGTGCCGGAACAGACAGCTCACTATTGTCTCTGCCCCTGTACGGTTGCATCTGCAGAAAATAATACGGGTCGTCCTCGAGGATGAAGATATCGTGTTTCTGTGCAACGCGATAAATAGCCTTTCGGCGTTCAAGGCCTTGTGTCGCACCCGTGGGGTTTTGACCACATGGTACTGTATACAAGACATGAGGTTTTCTCGCTCCTCTTGTGCCTTGATGCCAGTTGCTTAGCATGTGATCCATGGCATTGGGCAACAGCCCCTGTTCGTCCATGGCCACTCCATAGGCCTTGATTCCCAGAGGAGCAATTGTCTCAAGAGCTGTCGAGAAGCTAAACTCTTCTGTGAGAACAGAGTCACCACGATCTTTGTCGCAAAACATTCGCAGAGCCTGTTCCAGAGCCCCGGTGCTGCCTATCGTCTGACATACACGCCAGTCAGCATATGGGGGCCTGTATACAATCTCGGTATGCTCGGTGATGAAGCGCATCATCTGCGCCGATCCGGTGGACTGAGAGTAATTGAGCGCCGTCGATAAGTCATATACCCCGTCTGGATGCTGCCCGCCGTATTTTGCAATAGTGACATCTTCAATCTGCTTCTTTGAGAAAGGAGCAGTCATGGGAACCTTGAAAGCTATCTCATCAAAGGGAAAGTGTTCGCCCGCTGGCAATCCGCCACCCAGGGATATCAAGCCAGGCTTTTTGAGATACTTTGCTGCCTGTTTGAGCGTACATGGCCTTCTGCGAAGGCTTTCGGGACTCAGATGTTCTGCCCAGATTTCTGTATCAGCACGATGCGAGGCAAGTATGAATAGTCACATCGCACCATCCCATCGCAGCGCCTTGGGCTTGCCAGTTTGCTTCGAGTTTCCACACATGTTAGTTTGGGAATGCGTACCATAACTACTAGAGCGCAACTCACTGGGCCCTTGAACATATCACTATCCGATGCCGCCGCAACGCCAGCTACAAGTTTTCCAGCACGGGCTCGTCTGGACAAGACCTGGTCAATGGCGCTGATTCTTGTCTTTTCCTTGTCACAGGCTGAAGTTGGAGTAGCCTGGGTGCTTGAACGACGAATCAGGCTATAGTAGATTTGGCGAAGTTGCCCAATAAAGGTCCGAGGATGCGTGGCGACCCGACGGCTGGCCGCTTGGATTGCTGACAACATGGCATACGGCAGTGGTGCACAGTCAATGTTAATCAGGTATTGGTATATAGCCTGTAGTCTGCCGAGATGGGAGGCAATGTTCCACTCGATGAGTAGTGAGCCAGATCGTTGCAGCCATTGATCGTGGGTTAGGTAGCGGATAGAGGAGGAGTCGTGAGGGCCTGCTTACAGTCCCGGATGGCACTGCACTTAGGTACTACTACCTACACACGGGATTTGATACCACTACCTTGTGATAGTACCCCCTGACCACTGCAGTATTAGTACTACCACTAGTATAGTATTTCTACTACCCCTTGACTGCTACTAATACTACTACTACTATTAGTACATACATACTACTCTACTAGAGTAGGTACTACATACACACATACATGCCTCTTCATACAGTATATGTCCATGCTGCAGGTAAACTACCTACCTGGAGCGGCCACTGCCCGCGCCTCGCGAGGTAGGGATCGGCTTGCAGCGGGTAGCGGGCGGGCGGGACTCGGGGTCAATACCTACTACTACTAGTAGTAGCTACCCGTTGGTTACGTAAAAAGCAGGCTTTTTGAGACCAACTAGTAGTAGTAGTGCTAGTACTACTACTAGTAATGCCTCCTGTAGAGCTGGAAGCCTCTGCTTTAGCTACAAGTATCTTGTACGTAAGGACTGTCCACCACTAGTACTTGCGGGGGTGTCATTGCTTAGGCGCCAGAACAAGTACCTTGTACGGAGCAATTAAGCAAGGCTAGTGCTACTAGTAGTACTACTAGGTAAAGGAAATGGACAACAACACCAAGTGTGGCCTCAGCATGGCTTCCTTGCAGGCTCTTTTGCCTCTCTCGCAAAGCCCCAAACATGACAGTCGAGTGGAATAATCAACGGCATCTCATGTCGGCAGCATGTACTGGCCCATTGGCACTCCACGCATCTATGCCGGCAGCACCTCTCAATTGACATGCTCGAGCCTCGTCACCTCTCACGACGGCATTGCTTCTCCCTCTCCACACGACGCTTCCCAGCTGCAGCCTCCTCCAACGCCCAAAACGCCCCTCACGCCCGCTGTCAATTCTGTCGAGCATCATGAGACTCTGCTAGACGACGGCCATGCAGGCTCACAGACGAGCTTGGCTACTCGACTGCCACTAAACGACGTTGTAGTGGTGTTGCGCGTTGCTCGCGCTGGTCACCTCTTTGCATACATCACCTCGTGCTCGATATTTCTCTGGCAGACAAAGGTTCTAGGCCCTATCGCGATTAAGCCCGGCGCCTTGGTGCTAACGCTAGATGAAGCCCCCGGCCATCCTTGCCGTCGTGGTGCGATCGCAGTCGTCGCTCCAACTCTATGGCCGAAATATTGATTTGCTCCTGCGGCCTGATTCGGCCATTCTCGTCATTCGCACGCACCTTGGCTTTTTGATCACCTATTCCATCGCAACCGATGGCTTGTCCACCGTATACAAGGCGCATTTCCCAAACCACCACAATGTCCAGCGGCGAAAGCAGAGATTACCTGGCGCTCGAAGCGGCATGCAGCCCGATGAATTCCTGTGGGGTCCAGGCGAGGGTGCGGGTGTCAAGGATGTCAGCGTGCGCTTTCGCATGGTCATCAAGGTCGACGCCGGTATCGAATGTGCCCTGGCGCTTGACGAGGAGCTCGTGGTGGCGACGCGAAAGCCGGCCGCGGTGCAATGCATTCGCTGGACTGCCGAGGGCACTGGCAGCCAGACAAAGACTGAAATTCTGAGCCGTATGGCATGGATGGATAGCAAATCGCCCGTCATAGCCATGTGCTATGACAGGCCAATGAACTTGGCAACTTGGATTACCAATGACGGGAGGGCATATGCCGTCCAGCGGCACCAAGGCTCCTCTGGCGACGGCGACGACGCTCATGACAGAAGATTGTTCCACGGCCATTGCTTTCATCTTCCCTCGAGCTCCGAGGCACGTGCTCTCCATACAGCCATCAATGCCCGCTTGTCTTTGATAGCCGTGGGGTGCTCCGACGGAGCCATTGTTGTCTACTCGGTCAGAGATTATTCTGGCGGCATCACATTTTCGCACATTCAACGGATGCCAGCATCTGCTTCCGTCACTGGCGCTCTGACCACCATGGCCTACTCGCCAGATGGCTACTGTCTCTTCTGCGGCTTCCAAAAGGGCTGGGCCATGTGGAGTGTGTTTGGAAAGCTTGGCAGCCACAGCTTTGGTGCAGAGGACGCCATGTCGAGAGAGAATGGAGAAGAGTGGCTTACGGGTGTCGTGGCAGCATCCTGGATTGGTGGCGGCTCCGAAATCCTTCTGGTTGGCTCCAGCCACGATGCCATCTGGAGCCTTGAAATGGCCAGAAGCGCCATTACCGGCTGCTACACCGAGGCCAACGTCTTTCGCACCGTGCTCCAAACCCCCACCACTATCATGGTCTACAGAGGCTATGATCTCCCCAATTTGACAAGCATCTCTGCAGAGCCGTTTCTGTGGCACACAGCGACCGTTCCCCCAACATATATGCTAAACCAGTGGCCGCTGCGACAAAGCGTCATTTCTCCAGACGGCCGCTACCTTGCAGTGGCTGGCCGTCGCGGACTTGCCCACTATAGCGTCAACAGCGGTCGATGGAAGACTTTTGCCAGCCCAGAGATGGAGAATGAATTCCAAATCAGGGGGGGCATGTGCTGGTATCAGCATATTCTCATTGCTGCCATTGAGAGCAAAAAGACGCATGAGCTGCGTCTGCTGTCGCGAGAGGCGCCCCTTGACACATCGCAGCTTCTCTATTCGCAGCAGCTCCCAGCCCCAGTGGTTCTAGTAATGACTTCTGGCGAGGATTCGCTGCTTGTCTACACATATGAAAACTTGCTCTACCATTTCATCATTGCTGCGTCGTCGGATTCGGTGCGGCTGGTACAGGTGGGTCAGATTGCATTTCACGGCATTGTACGGTCGCCTGCCAGAGTACGTGGCCTGAGCTGGATCGTGCCTGAAGGCCAGTTAGCGGATGGTGATGCTTCACAAGACGTGGCTGTCGCGTCAGTCATTTTCTTGGTTGACGGCAAGCTAGTGTTGCTGAGCCCATCGCTCAACCACGAGGGGCAGCTCAAGTACGACATGCGCGTCATTGCACACAATGTTGAGTACCATGTTGCCATGAGGGAGCAGCCGCCGCTCAATGCAGCGCGAGCACACCAACAAGGTGGGCTGCAGCAGGGGCCACCAGCCCTGCGTGACTCTCTGTGGCTCTTCAACGGGGTTCAAATCATGGGATGGACAAATGTGGGCAAAGTGCTACAAGCAGTGTCGAGCGACAATGCAGCCGAACTGGCAGCGCCTGTCTGCGTCGCAGTTGACTTTTATCCTCTGTCCATTCTGCTGGAAAAAGGCGTCGTGTTGGGTGTTGAGTCTGATCTTGTCCAGCGGCGCGACCTGACTTTTTCCTTTTTCCACTTTACAATACGGGTGAGTGGACAGTGTTTGAGGGATGCAAGGGCACCATGATGTGCTTGTCAAGAGAGTATAATACTGACGCTGGCCACCTGTTAGACCCATCTCGTCCTGCCAGACCTGCTACGCTATTATTTGCGACAAAACAACATGGTTGAGGCAGCCACGTTGTCGGAGCACTACCAAGGCCTCGAATACATGTCGCATGCTCTAGAAGTGTTGCTTCATCGAGTGCTGGACGAAGAAGTAGACACTTCGCCCAAACCGCAAGATGCGGTACTTCCGCGAGTCCTGTCGCTACTGTCCTCTTCAAGAGACTACCTCGACGTAGTCTTGCGGTGTACACGCAAGACCGAGGTGAGACAATGGAAGACATTGTTTGCATATCTGCCGCCGGTACAAGAGCTCTTTGAGGAGTCGCTCCAACGTGCTTCCCTCAAGACTGCCGGGGGATATCTCATCATTCTGCACACACTAGAAGAATTGGATACGTCAATGGAGCAGTCGGTGCGTGTCCTGTCACGTGCAATTGAGGAGAAGGACTGGAATCTTTGCAAGGAGCTGGCTCGTTTTTTGGCTGCAATGGATGGAACGGGAGAGATTTTGCAGAGAGCAATGGCAATGCTAAGTCTGACCATTGATGCAAACGGAGAAGGCATAGCAAGCCGACTCGAGCTTCCGGCGTCGAGGGCCGTCGCCCTTGGCAATAGCGGGCAGCGCGATGGGTCAAGGCAGCATGAGAAGACGCTTGCAGAGCACTGAAGCAACTGACAGTGGCCTTGTGCCAAATTGATGAAGGACTCTTTTTTTACACACGTCAAATAGCCATCTCTGTCCATATTGTAGGGTAAGATGCCCAAGCGGCGGAGAGGGCCAGAATTAGCACTAGAGTTAGCACCATAATTAGCACTAGAGTTAGCACTAGAGTTAACACTAGTAGACTTAGCACTTATTGCGCTACTCAGCCTTGCCACATTCGTATAATGCGTAGTAGTAGGTACCTTTAATCCTTGGCGTGTAATGTTGCCAAGGGTACTCTTCTACTAAGAATAGTACTAGTAGTACCAGTACTGTACTAATAAAGAGGGCCAGGTCGAGGCGAGGCATAAAGGATCTGGCTTCAAATAGCCGCGCGGATGCCAAAGGAAAGAAATTATAAGCATTTTCATTTCTTCTTTTCAGAGTTATTTGTGATGAATTTTTTGTTTGCGCTCGAATGATTGTGTCAGAAACGCCAGGCAGGTACTATTACTACTACTCTACAGTAGGTACAGAACTACTAACTTAGTAGTATCCGATTCTTCCTATGCCAGGTACTTCGTGGTACCAGTGGCCTAGTACCCGCACCACAGCCAATCCAACCATCAATCCGCATCGGTCTTCACCTTTGGAGAAAAGTCAAACAAGTGCCAGACGCTGGGCTTGGTCGACATGGACGACTACGTGAGCGAGTCGGAGAGCGACTACACGAGCTACTGGAGAGACTGGGTGAGAGCTGAGATACGGCCGTGCTGAATCTGCCTGCCTTGGCTGTTACTGACGGACCGCGCGCCATAGTTTGTCTCAACGCGGGGAAACGAATACTTTTGCGAAATCGATGAAGAATATCTGACGGATCGCTTCAACCTGACGGGCCTCAATAGCGAGGTGCAATACTATCAATATGCGTTGGACTTGGTGACTGATGTCTTTGACCTCGACTGCGACGACGAGATGCGCGACACGATTGAAAAGTCGGCGCGCCACCTCTATGGGCTCGTCCATGCTCGCTACATTATCACAACGCGTGGGCTGGCCAAAATGGTGCGTGCTTGAAGCTGTGGCGTGGGTGCTGGCATTGGGCTCACGCTGACTTGGTGGTGTAGCTCGACAAGTACAAAAAGGCTGAATTTGGGAAATGCCCGCGCGTCAACTGCCACTCGCATCCCCTCTTGCCCATGGGCATGTCGGACATTCCCAATATCCGGGCTGTAAAGCTCTATTGCGCCCGCTGCGAGGACTTGTATAACCCAAAGTCGTCGCGTCACGCCACCATTGACGGTGCCTACTTTGGCTCTTCCTTTCACAATATGCTCTTCCAAGTCCATCCCGCCCTGGTCCCGCCAAAGAGCGTTGAGCGCTATATTCCCCGAGTCTATGGTTTCAAGGTGCATGCTTCGGCCGCCTTGGTTCGTTGGCAAAATGCACGTCGCGATGAGATGCGCCGTCGCCTGCGCAAGCTAGGGACTGAGACGGGTTTCCGAGATGACCACGGCGACGGCGACGGCGACGGCCCTGGCGTGGACGACGAGGATGACGACATTGATTTTGTGGGCGTTGATGGCAACTTGGTCGCTGGGCCCGAGGGCCAGCTGTAACAGAGGTACAATGGCATACACGGGAATTCTTGGTCTCTTTGCTTCTCGCTAGCTTGTCACCTTTTGCTTCTCGCTAGCTTGTCTCCTGACTTTGTCCTGTTTCTTGTATCTTTTTTGTTCTTGTCCCTTTTCTCCCCTTTTCTCTCCTTTTCTCTCCTTTTCTCTCCTTTTCTCTCCAGGTCAAGTTTGATAGCTGGCGTTGAGATGAATGCATACCCATGTCTCACTACGTGATGCTGTTGCTGTTGCTGCCGTTGCAAGTGCCGTGGCCAGTAGCCACAAGGACATGATAGATGGCCAGGACAAAAGGACGCATCCGTGCAGCAAGACGGCCGGAGACCGACATTGGCCATTACTTGACAATTACTGGCGGCTTTGCACATGGCATTCACTTGTACAAGGCATGTAGTCTTGACACGGAGTGCCAAAGAAACTCTATTAAACAATGTGGCATTGTATCCGTTGCACGCGCAATAGATAAACCACATGTATCCAAGCTGCGCATACCATTTACCCACATGAGTAAGCCCACCAGGATATCCATGGAATAACCACATGGCAAGATTTGATCAAAATGAAGAGATTCCGCGCAACATGGCCAGTGCCGACATGACTACAGCCTGCTACTCCGCATAGGCATCTTGCGCAAGAGGGCGACGCCGTTGATGTTGCAGCCTCTCAAGTTCCACCTCTTGAAAGGGGCCACTCTGATAGGCAGCATACTGGGCATGATACTGGCCATGCTGGTCATGACTGGCATCAACACCAATAGGGGCCGGCTGAGAGTAGCTTGGTTGATGCTGGTACTCGTGTGGTTGCTGCGTATTTGCAGGCGGTTGCAGCTCGGAAGACTCGCCCAGGTCGGCCGCGTTTTCTACGCGGCTGTCAAACTCGGCGCGGGAGCCGACATAGCCCATGCGGCCGACGCCAGCCCAAAAAGCCCGATCGCTGGAGCGAGGTCCCCAGGCCCAGCCGGCACCGGCCATGATGGGCAAATGATAGTAGCGGAAACTGTAGATTGCAGTAATGACGCCAATCAAAAAACCAAAGAGAATATCGAAGCCGTGGTGGCGAAAGTCGAACCAGCGCGAGGCTGCAATGAAGATTGCCAGGCAAAAGGGCACAAGGGTAATGGCAAGCAGATAGACCGGGGGTGCAGCAGCCTGGCGGCGCAGAGACTGGATGCGTGAGTTTTGCTGCTGGGCGCGAACAAGCGTCGTCTTTGCAGCAGGCGTCTCGTCGTCCTTGCTGCTCTTGTTGCCACCAAAGCGAAGCGCGGTGTGGCGCGAGGGAAAGGCAACGTGAAGGGAGTCGTCGCTCGTGTCGGTGGGGCCAAGAGTAACAAAGGGTATGGTAACGGCGAACTTGCTGGCAAGGAAAAGACTGAGATAGATGAGGCCGGCCGCCGCAGCAGCCGAGTGGCCGCTGGGATATGAGCGAAAGCCGTCGTCGAGCTTGTACTTGTCCGTCTGCTTGCAAATGGAACCCGAGTAGAGGTGCGTGGCTTGGCCGTTGAAGCCGCCGACTTGATACTGAGCGGCATTGGCCAAGTCGGGCTCACAGCGCGACAGGAGGTCGGGACGAGGCTTTCCGCACATATTCTTGATGCCGCTGACGAAGAAAAAGGCAGAGCCCACGGCCATGAGGAGGCCAAGCCAGCCAACATGCAGCTCCCACATTTTGCGCTTCCAAATGAGCGCAGGAGGCGCATTGCGCGGCACCGTGGCGCCAGGGACGAGCAGCACAGAGACTATGAAGATGACGATGACGGGAACGAGAGCGCAGAGAACGACGAGAAGCCAGGTGGGCACTGTTTGGTCCGTGGTAAAGGGCAGTCTAGCGAGAGGGCGCTTGTCAACGGCAAGACCACCACTAAAGACCAAGAGGCAAAACTCACGATATATTGGGGTCGTCGAGCGCAAATGGCCGCTTGTTGGGTTCGATGCGTCCCAGGAATCCACCGACAACCACAATGACGACGAGGACAATCCAATCCAGTACATATGATGCCAGCAGCGCCATGGAGAAGTGCGCCGACGGGGACCCTGCTTGGGCCATTTTTTGGTATGTGGGCATTCGCTCCCTGCTCGTGCAACGAAAAGGGTCGACACATGCAGCAAAATCCAGCAGAGCGACCAAGAGGGGCGGCGTATTGTTTTATCCCCTTGGTTTTTTTCCCGTCGCCGTGGGCGGAGTGAGGCGCAATGAGGTTAGGCGACTCATTTGAAGAGGGGTGTAAGGATGGCTGGCGCAAAGCAAAAAAGGGGGGGCGGTTTGATTGATTGAGCCCAAGCGAGACTGCTTTGGCGGCTGTGCTCTCGTCTTGGGCGCCACCCAAGGGGAGGGGGGCTGAGAAGGCCCTTGGCCCAAGCTGCATCCAAGACTGAGCTGATTCAGTTGTGCATCAGCGCCGTCTCATCCTGCTTGGCCAGTTCCAAGAATAATTCGTCGTTGCCAATTCATCTTTGTTGTTCAGTGCGTTCCTCTTTGTATCCATGTCTTTTTCCTGTCTTTTTTCCTGTCTTTTCGCTAGAGGCGTCTAGACAAGGATTTTTGGGGCTTGGCAGTCCAGGTTGTTACGCAGGGAATATACTGCCACCACCTCCCTCTCTATTACCACCTGCCAGTCTCTACTACTACTAGTAGTATCAGTAGCAGTAGCAACAGATACTGGGACTACCTGGTAGGTAGTACTAGCAGTAAATGCCTCGACGAGGCACTGCTGCATGTGTCTACATTCAAGGCACACCGCAAGGCGCAGCAACAGCATCGGAATATACTACTACTACTAGTAATGCTACTATAGTAATACAGACAGCCATCGACATGATATCCCAGACAAGCTGACTGTCTCCCATCAACCTCATGACGCCATCGACGTGGCCATGCTTCCAACAATATTCTCGTCTTATTCCCCTCCACGTTTGGGCAGCTAGCTCCCAAGGCTCCGAGGCTGCAACCCGTGATGCTACTAGTACATGATTCACGTAGTCTTGCTGCCCTTGCGGCTGCCGTTCTTGCGTGGCCGTTGAGTGACAACCCATCTATTGACTTTACGCTTGGGCCGGGTCCTGACGCCTTTGGTCTGTCAAATACATTCATTAGCATCCATCATCAACCTGATGCTGCACAAGACTCACCAGTCGGCCCCATGGTGATACCGGATGGCGATTACTCTTTGATTTGCCGCGCCCACCACCGTGAGGATGGTCGACTGTTCCAATCCTAGCGTCAGCCCGTCTTGTAACAAGTCTGTGGGCAAACTCGGCCTTGTCTTACCCTTGTTCATGGCCAAGCCGCGCACCGTCGGCCGTATGTTGAGCCTCCGGCTTCGTCCTGCTTTGCCCAATTGCCGGTACTGGTGATGCACATTGCTTGCAACGCCAATGGTTGCACAGGCGTTCCTGCTAACCCGTCGTATCTCGCCGCTCTGTAGCTGCACGTCGACGTACTTGCCAACAACCATGTTGCCTTGGTTGTCCTCCGTCTCGTTCTTGTTAACAACCGTCGCTGACGTTCCCGCGCTGCGACAGAAAACTGCTCCTCGTGTGCCCTCAGATCCTACACAGTACACCTGTGTTCCCGTTGGAATCATGTGCATCGGTAAGCAATTGCCGCGGATGGCCGTCTTGGCAGCCAGAATTCCGGGCTCTATGGTTCCGCCCATGCTTTTTAGCAGAGATTGCGGAATGCCGTTTCGAAAACTGTGGACGACATCTCCCGCCCTCATACCGTCAGCAGCCACAATGTACGATTTGCGACCCGTACTCTTGTGGGTGAGGAGGGCTATATGGGCGCTTCGTCCTGGATCGTACTCGATGCGTTCAACCAATTGAGCTCCCAACGTGAACCGAAGGAAATCCACTGTTCGTATTCTGCGCTTGGCGCCGCCTCCGCGATGTCTTACCGTGATGCGTCCAGTAGAATTGCGGCCACCCTTGCCATGCCCCTTTTTCGGAAACGTCAATGGAAGAAACGGCCGACCTTTCCAGAGATGATCATTGATGGGACGCTTCAAGTGCCTCAAGCCTGGTGACACCGGTTTGTAGGTTCGCAGAAGGGTTGTATGAGTATTCCTACTACTCACGGCCGGAGACGTCGTCGTTTGGTCATTGCCGCTGCTTGGACTCCCACTAGCTCTCGCATATCCTCGATGCGCAGTCAGGGTCGGCTTGAAAAATTGACGCGGCCCAATGTAGCCAACTGAGAGGGACAGGCGAGACTGCAGCATCATGGCGACAGATGGTGCTGACCAGAGCCTCAATGGCATGCAGTTGACGAGCCGGTCGCAGAGCGCCAGGTACCCCCCCCCTTCCAGTCGATCAAGAGAAACGTAAATCGCAGGACGTGTAGGCAGGTGTATATTTAGTGGCACATGGCTGGCTGGTAAGAGGTAGTAGGTTACTACCTGATGGTGATGGACCGCTGCGTGCTTCTTTTTTTCTACCCCAGGTATGGTACTATTTACTGGTAGAACCGGTAGTAGTAGTAGTAGTATTACTGCGTGCTTTAGGTAAGCAAACTACACTAGATACTACCACTACCACTACCACCATTACCACCCCACCACCACTGCCACTATTATATCTCCGGAGACACGGGGCAAACTTGGCCGAGGCAGCCACACTCACCAGCCACATTTACAAGCGAGGATCCCGAGCAGGTCAAGGCGGGGGTTGCGGTCGCGGCGCGATGGCTAGTCTCGTCTCGTCAGCAAAAACGCGTGGGCCGGGTTTAGGGCCTCTTGGCACGCACCGGCATTGTAGCCAATCAAAAGGGCGTTGCTCCGCGGTTGCCAGTGTTTACATGTCGCGACGACAAGGGCAACGGGCCAAAGTAGGCGCGTTGCTGCACCTGTCCTAAACGGACGGGCCGTTATCGTCGGACATGATCCCTGTTCGACCTGCTTGGGTTAGTTGACTTGGCGTTCTCCTTGACTTGAATTGCGTCGATAGTTGATGGGATATTTGAAAACAGAAAACACGGGCTTTGTTGGCTCGGCTTTGGAGCCGTGGCAGAAAACAAACCGCGTGCCTTGAATGCACGCATTGCACGCCAACTACACTTGCAAACTTGGCGTCTTGATCCACTTGACACAGCTGCTGCCATGGTCACCGCGACTACCGCGACTTTATACTACACTACTACTACTACTACTACTACTACTACTACTACTAGTAGCATCACTGTTCCAACTGCACTTACTAGAAGTACTACTAGTAGTAGGTATCTGTAGTGGTGCATTGTAGTTACCGTGGCAGAATCAAGGGCTATTAGTACTAGTAGTACTAGTAGTTGCTACCATGTGCTCATTGGCTGCAGAGGTACCAAGTTGTGTCTCACAAGCACGAAATTGGCACTCTCTACACAGTACGAGATACATATCATTTGACGCACCTCAGTCCCGCGCCGCGGCGCGACAGAGTATCCACTCAGCAGCTCCGATGCCACGCCCACTGCCCATTGCCCACTGCCCACGCCCACTACACGCCCACTGCCCGCGCCCACCGCCCACGCCCATGCCCACCCACGCTAAGGTCTCTCTCCTCTTGCTCCGCTCAAAACACTTCTTGTCTGCCCTCAGCAGCAGCAGCAGCAGCAGCCGCCCATCTCGTCTTCAACATCTCCCTGCTTGTCTGTTGCGGCCAGTCTTCACGCATCCCTGAGGTCCTTATTCTAGCTTGTCGCCGTTCATTGTCTTCAAAGCACCCGACCCCATCCATTACTGCAGCTTTTTTTTCAGCATCTCGCACGTCAAAACATTCAAATCGCGTTGTTCGTCCCCCAGCGCTGAGGCCAGACGTCTCTGCTAACCCAAGCCCATCACCCAGACGTGAGGCAGGTAAGCCATCATCGTCAATCATGGCTAACTCCTCCACAACATCATGGCCATGTTCGGAGCTTGTGGCCAGCCTTTCTTGCAGGCTCTGCATTCCTGGCCCCATTTTTCTGACGCGTCGATTCACCAGATCTTTGCTGTAAAGTCGGAGCCAAAGCTTGGACAAAGTAGCCCTGTCCTTTGCTCTCTCAGCGTTCTGCACGCGTTTCGCCCAACATGCCTCCTGTGAGCACCCGTCTTGTCGTCAAGCACCATGAGCCTCGTTTTCCTGAATTGATCTGACTGGCCCGGTTTATAGGGTCGTCCCCGTTCACGTCTCACGTCTAATGACCACGACGAGAATAGCACATCAACACGCATGACACGGGCCAAGGCTGCTGCTCTTAATGCTGATGAGCTTTCATTGCCTTCAAAACCTGCTGTCCAGTCGCGGAAGACGGTAAACTCTGGCAATGTTGCCCCGCAGCGCAAACGCACGGCACTCGGCGATGTCAGCAACTTTGGCAAGAATGAAGGAGAGGCCAAAAAGGGCCTTATTTCAAAGACTGCTTATCCTACGGGCGTCCAGAAGAACACGTCGCGTCCAGCTGGCCGCACCGCTTTGGCATCCAAAGATATCAACAAGGCCGAAACTGTCCAGAGATCTGGTTCTGGCGCTGGCACTCTTGCTGCCGGCCCCAAGCGTAAAGCCTCGTCCACCCTCTCTGCCGTTATCAAAGAAGACTCGAGCCTTGAAGAAGAGGCTGAGCCTGTACGCAAAAGAGTACACACTTCTCTTGCTGCAAAGCACATCCGCGAAGAAGCTCCTGTCGAAGACGCTGCCAATGTTGTTGCAGCAGTGGACCGCGGCCAAGCTCCGCCTCCCGAGGTGCAAGGACCTCTGAGAGAGCAAGAGCGTCCTCAAAACTTGGATAAGGAAGATCGTCATGACCAGTTCCTGGTCGCCGAATACGTTACGGATATTTTTGAGTATCTTCGCAAGCTCGAAGTGAAAACAATTCCCAACCCGGATTACATGATTCATCAAGATGACTTGGAATGGAAGACTCGGGCCATTCTTATTGACTGGCTCATTGAAGTTCACACTCGATTTCATCTTCTGCCAGAGACTCTCTTCCTTGCCGTCAACATCATAGATCGATTTTTGTCTCTCAAGGTTGTACAGCTTGACCGCCTGCAGCTCGTCGGTATCACTGCCATGTTCATTGCATCCAAGTACGAAGAGGTGCTCTCACCCCATGTGGAGAATTTCAAGCGCATCACCGACAATGGGTTTAATGAGGCCGAGATCCTCAGCGCCGAACGCTTCATCCTAACCACATTGAACTACGATTTAAGCTATCCCAGTCCCATGAATTTCTTGCGTCGGATCTCGAAGGCGGACAACTATAATATCCAGTCTCGTACTGTAAGCAAGTACTTCATGGAGATCAGCTTGCTTGACCACCGCTTCATGTCAATCCGATCCAGTCTCATAGCAGCTGCTGCGATTTGTCTAGCGCGGCTTATGCTAAGCAGAGGCGAATGGGTAAGCTTATGGATTATCAACTACGAAAAGAAGACTGTCGCTAATAAGAATCTCGACTGCAGAATGTGACTCTTGCCCACTACGCAGGCTATGCAGAGGACGAAATCGAGCCAGTTCTCGAACTCATGGTTGACTATTTAGTGCGCCCTGTCATACACGAGGGGCTTTTCAAGAAGTATGCGGGCAAAAGATTTCTCAAAGGTGAATACGTGGCGCCCTCTTGCATTGGATGTGTTATTTGAAGCTTACGGTAATAGCTTCAATCATGGCTCGTCAATGGGCGAAGCGTTACCACGATGTCTTTGGCGTCAAAGACAGTAA
Organism: Ophiocordyceps australis; assembly: GCA_002591415.1. NCBI lineage: Eukaryota > Fungi > Ascomycota > Sordariomycetes > Hypocreales > Ophiocordycipitaceae > Ophiocordyceps > Ophiocordyceps australis. The sequence continues at coordinate 23,310 of NJET01000183.1, read as the reverse complement.
TATACCCCTGGACCAAGTCGATTAACGCCACTCAAGTTTAAATGTTACAGTGAAGCGCAGACACCTTTGGCAGCTGTTAATTTGGCCTCTTGAGAGGCCCACAGGATATCATTGTCTCTGGTTGGATTGCATCTTCAATAGAGCTCGAGACGATGCCGACTGTATTTTGCTCAGCTGACTGCCAGCAAGTTTCGGCGGTTGAAGCTAATTTCTTGATGAGCACTGTCTCTTGTTGGAGGTGAAGGCTTAGCTCGAGCCCACAGAAACGGCTTCATTACCAAGTTTTGCTATTTGGTGCCGCAGTATTAACCTGCGAACTTGTGTTTTGCCCTTTTTTTCCTTATTCGTACGTTCAGCATGGCTTGCGTTATCGGTCTAACATTTGGCGCTCGGAGTCGACGGCGGAAACAAAGGAAGTTGAGGCGACGGGGCTCTGCAAGCAGGGCGCGACGACTGGCTCGCTTTCTGGACGTCAGCGTGTGCTTGATGGAAAATGACATGGACAATAGAGACTTCTAAAAACTGGTCCAAGACATTTGTTGACGAAGGCGTCTTGTTTTGCCTTGGCTGCATAGCTTTATTGTGATGACGGTAAAGTGTAGTTGATATCAAGATGGGAAGTTACAGAAGAAGGGCTTGAATTCGATTGTAGATCTGGCGTCTTTTGGGTAAGGATGGCCGGAGAGACCAATGATTCCGAGTTGGCAGGTAGGTACGCAATACCGATGATAGCAGCGCGAGCATGTCGGAGCAGTGGTTAGGGGATACTACTACTACTACTAGTACCTACTAGTAGTAGGTACTAGTAGGCTGAGAGGAGGTGTCTAATACTGCTATCTTCTAGAGTAGTACTGATAGGGACTTACTCTCTAAGCATCTACTAGTAGTAATATCCATATTGAGAGAAACGGATAGCTGTCTTCGCAGGTGGCCTATCCAATTTTACTTATCTACTACTACTACTACTACTAGTACCTACTTGAATTCACCAGATAACTTGAGAGTATCTCCTAGAGTGTTAGCTAGCAAAACACTTCTACCTACTACCTATTACTAGTAGGTACTAGTAGATCTTCTAACACGAGTCCTTTTAGGCACGTGTGTAGAAGAGGAGGTGGTAGTACTACTTAGCAGAATAAGAGGAAGAAGGGTTGCTTATATAAGGTATTTACTCCTCTTTACCTGGTACTGGTACTACTACTACTAGTACTACTAGTATCCTACCCGGTACGTGACGCGCGAGCCGGATCATTTAAAGGCGCGTTTGGATGGCATAACATTTCGAAATGATACTACTAGTATTACTACCACTTACCCATGCAAAAGCAGCTACTAACTAGTAGGTGGTCGCAAAAGGCCAGACCATACTATTGGTCCGGAGACGTGGTCATCATCGGCAAAGCCTCCCAGCTTCACTTTTCCAGGTGACCACACTTTGCTCTCTTGCTGGCACGCAAGTAGCAGTCATGGCGCCAGTTCTGCGACCGCGACAGAGCCTACCAAAGGACCGCTTTTCGACACATTTTTTAAATATCAAGAGCCAGGCGTACGCAGATCCAGGTTCAACGAGGGGAGTTAACAGCACCCAAAGGTCAGTGGGTAGCTCAATTTTTTCCGTAAACAAGAGCTACTAATGTATGGATGCAACATGCAGTATTCGGTGCATGGCATGGAATCCGCTGGGGACTCTGGTAGCGACTGGCTCGATTGACAAAACGCTAAGGGTCTGTAAGTTTGACTGGTGCCAGAAGTAAACAATGCAAGCTCATGCTGTCGCGCGGCTGGATTGGTTTACAAGACAGATTTTATTAGATTGCTAACACAGACGAGCGGGCAGGGAACCCGGAGAAGCCCCACGTCAAGTTCTCTACGGAGCTAAAGGGCCATGGAGCGTCGGTGGAAAAAGTTGCATTTAATCCCACCAAGGACGCTGAGCTGTGCAGCGTGAGCGGAGATGGCGTTGTCAAATTCTGGGATGTGCGGACCAAAGCATGCTTCAACGAGGTCAAGGGACTGGGCGAAGCACTGAGTCTTGTGTGGGCACCCGACGGACAAACACTGCTCGTGGGCAATCGCGACGATGTGCTATTCATGCTGTCGCCCACGCAACCAAGGCCTCTGGCGGAGCATGGACAACTGGTGCAGACGAATCAAGTGGCATTTTGCTGGGGAGGAGACAAGGTGTTTGCGGCTACTTCGGAGGGGCGAACGAGGATTCTGAGCTATCCGGGGCTTGAGCCAGTGCTCTCTTATATATACAGCGGGCAAGACGAAGCCGCGGGCGAGGACGAGGGCCAAGAGGATGTTTCCATGGCAGACCAAGTCAATGGCCATGAAAGAGTCGGACCGGGACGCGAGTTTGAGCTTCATGGACACACATCTTCATGCCTGGCAGTCGAGATGCAGCCCACGGCGAGATACGTGGCGACGGGCGGGTCCGATTCCATCATTTCTTTATGGGATTTGACAGATCTTATCTGCCAGCGGACAATTTCGGGGCTTGCCGGCGCGGTAAAGACGATTAGTAGGCGCCAGCCAGCACCTTGGACGAAAGGATCAGGGCAAGGCTGACAGGAGAGCACGGCTGCAGGTTTCACGTTTGACGGAAGCTACGTGGTGGGTGGCAGCGACGAAGGTCAGAGATGCAGAGACAAGGTGTGTTGAGTGGAAGTATTGCTGATAATGCGTCCTTCTAGGCAACGGGCTCGACGTGTGGCACGTTGAGACGGGCGAACATGTGCACACGTTCAAGACGGCGGGGTCGTGTCCAGTGGTGGCATGGGCGCCGAACCGGTACTGGCTGGCCTATAGCGACCTGGGAGTACTGCGCATTGTGGGCGTTGGCGGCGACGGGGAGAGGAAGTAGCGCCATCTACCTCTTACAATCAGTCTCTTGTTTGGGATGGAGACAAGGATGAAGAGGAGGAGGAGGAGGAAGCAAGCCCGGCAAATGCGAGCGGCACGGGATACATCAGGCCACGTGCGCGGGACACGGCTTTGAGTCAGCGCGGTAGAAATCGACTCCGTGCCTGTGAGAGGGTATTTGTGGGCGACGAGGCTATTGCCAGTGAGAGCCATGCTGTGGTGATGAGGGCGCAGCGTGTACCTGCAGCAGGCGGTAGACGGCTGACACAAGAAGTGGCCGTGGTCTTACCTTGGATATATATCCGTGCCTGCTGTAATGTATGTCCAGGAGTATGTACTACATGTATGTATGTTGGGTTAGGTACTATTAGTAGTATCTTTACGTATACACATGGCCTCTATTACTACTAGTACTTAGTACTGTACCTAAGCAGTAGCAATAATAGTAGTAGTAGCAGCAGCAGCAGTTAGTAGTAATAGTAGTAGTGATGGTAGCAGTATTAGTGATAGTGGTGGTGGTACTAGTAATAGTAGTAGTAGTAGTAGTAGTAGTAGTAGTATATGTATACTATATTATATGAGGCAGGCAAGGTGATTGACCTATCTAAGCGATGCAAAGGTCCGGCCAAGCAGGGCCTCGGCCAACCAGATATTGAAACACCAGACATTGGTAGAGCCAAAATTCTCCGCCATTCTCATTACTGCCTCGGGGTGCCTAGCACTACTACTAACTACTACTACTACTCTACTGCTACTGCTACTTCCACTACTACTAACTACTAGTACTACTAGCACTACTACTACTACTTAACTTATACACAAGACACCACCACCACCACTACTACTACTACTACAGTACTTACATACTACTACTCCGACTCATACTACTACTACCACTACTACACACACTACATGCCTACTACTACTGCCCACTACCTCTACCTACTACTACCACCTAACTGACTGCTTACCTCTAACTGGCGTGTCTACTACACTATTTACATTACATTGTGTTTTGAGCTCCGTTGCATCAAGGTCAAGTTAACCTCGCATCTTGGAACTGTGCCACGAGGCGCGTGGCTGTACGACGAGCTCTTTGGCGTCGTCTGATTGCATCGTGGCGACTTGCTAACCTCGGCGCCGTCGACTTTGCGAGGGTGAGGGACCAAGGCCGGCGACACGGCCGCTCTGTTGAATACTGTCGCCTGCGCGGGTACCTACCTGAGTTGTCAAATCAATTCGCTGCTAGTGGCCGTTGACGCCTGCCCTCGGCCCAACAAGTCTTGATTGGCTTGGCTGGCTGGCAGCCGCCGTGTTGGCCATGGCAAGCTCCCCGGAAAATGGAAACAGTGGCGACGCGCACGATTCGGCTGCGCCATCTGCATCGGGCCACGAAGCGTCTACAGTGCCCGACAACACCAGCGTCCCCAAGCCCAAGCGCCTGGCGTGCATGATTTGTCGCAAGCGCAAGCTCAAGTGTGATGGCATACGCCCCAGCTGTAGCACTTGCGCCCGCCTTGGCCACGCCTGTGCCTACGACGAGCAGAGACGAAAGAGTGGCCCCAAGCGTGGATACGTCAAAGCTCTCGAGGAGCGGCTGAGTAGGACGCCTTGATGGTGCCTGCGCAGCGTGGCCCCCTTGCTGACTGGCTGGCAGAACAAGTCGAGACGTTGCTCAAGACGCAGGACCCATTGCCATCGAGTACAAGCCCGACCAAATCGGTGCTTCCCGGGGCACATTCTCGTCTCTCGTCGTTGGCAGTGGCCGATCACGAAGTTGGCGGCGGCTGGAGACAGTTTAGTGCCGATTCACCCCAGCCCTCGGGCCTCGACGACTTCAACTTCAACGCCGGCCTCTCGTTACCTCTGGCAGGCAGCAACCCCAACGGCAACAATGGCAACAAGGGCAATAACAGCAACAATAATAATTCCAAGAGCAATGCTAATAACGACGGTAGCAATGTCGACGGCAGCTTCTCGTGGGAAATGATTGGCCTGGGTCTCGAGGAGCCCTTGCCGCCCCAGGACACGATTGATGAGCTCCATGACGTCTACTTTGACAAGGTGCACCCTTCAGTGCCCATGATACACCGCTATCGCTATCTGGCCGCAATGAACCTGTACGTCTCTCCTTGCTGGCTGCTTTGCATGCCAAGGCAGTCTGCGCTCACACCTGGACCTGCAGAGCCCCTGGCCAGCGCCCACCCGTCTGTCTGAGATATGCCATGTGGACTCTGGCCTGCTCCATCACGGACAAGTTCCTAGACCTCAAGGACCTCTTCTACCAACGAGCGCGCAAGTATGTCGAGGCAGACTACATCAAGGGCTATGGCGAGCACATGATATCCGTCGCCCACTGCCAGACTCACATTCTCCTGGCTTGCTACGAGATGAAAATGATGTATTTTCCGCGTGCCTGGATCAACACGGGCTCGGCGGTCCGGTTGGCGCAAATGTGGGTCCCATGGGCTTCTGAAGCGCAGCAAGGGCTGATGAGAGAGTAGGATTGGTCTGCACCGCCTCGACGGCTCTGGACTGGATGTCAAACAGTGTCTTCCGCCTCCCAAAGACTGGACCGAGCGTGAAGAGCGAAGACGCACCTTTTGGATGGCCTTTTGTGAGGACCGTTACGCCAGCATTGGCACCGGATGGCCCATGACGATTGATGAGCACGACATTACGACGAGGCTGCCTGCTTCGGAAGATGCCTTTGAGCTGAGCAGGCCCCAGCAGACGCATACGCTGGCCGAGAGCACGGCTCCAGGAGGCGCGGCAAAGCTGTCATCGTTTGCCGGCGTTGTTTTGCTCTCGAGTCTATTTGGCCGCAACCTGGTGCATTTGCATCGGCCCGACGACCAGGACGAGCTTGATCGTGATCTTAATGGTCCCTTTTGGAAACGCCACCGTCAGATGGACAGCATTCTCCTCAATACATCGCTCAGCCTGCCCTGTCACCTCAAGCTTCCGGCCGGCTTGTCCAACCCCAACACAGTCTTTACAAACATGGCCATTCACACCTCGACGATATGCCTGCACCAGGCAGCCATCTTCAAGGCGGAGAAGCATAAGCTGGCTGGCTCGGTCAGCTCGGAGAGCAAGGTGCGCTGCATCACGGCTGCCCTTGAAATTGCTGGCATTATGAGGACCATTTCGCACATGGACCTGTCGACGGTAGGTCAATCATGACGGCACAGGCGCGTCTACGAGACTGACAGGCTTGCCCCTGGCCAGATGAACCCCTTTATCTCCTTTTGCTTGTATGTGGGTGCGCGCGTCTTTGTACAGTACCTCAAGAGCAGGCCTGATGACGCCCAGGCTACCGACTCGCTCCGTTTTCTCCTCAGTGCCATGGACGCCCTCAAGAGGCGGAATCCCTTGACGGAATCGTTTCTTGTTCAGCTGGATGTCGACCTGGAGGCCTTGGCGACGCAGATCCCCAAGCTGAGAGACTCGCTGCAGCGCCCGGGACGCAGCGTAAGTAGCGACTTGGCGCATTGGCTTGACATGACTAACGCGGAGCAGCCCGACATTGCCAGTGCAAGCCGTTTTGCAAAGACTGATCAAGTCTGCGACGTTTCCGAGGGGCCTCTTGCAGACTACCGCGCCAACTGTCTGATGAGCAAAATGTCGGCCAGCGGAGGCCACCAGGCGGCCATGGCTGGTGACATGGCGGAAGCACAAGTCGACAGCTTTGGACAGGCCTGGCTCTCGGCAGAGCAGCAGGCGGCAGGCGCCTCGCATGACAAGAGCGCATCGCTGCAGGATGCCCGTCCCTCGCCAGACGCAGGACAGTCGAATGGGCCCACGCCCAATTCAAGCGGTACAGCTTCGAATGGCAGAGCCGCTGCCCACTTGGCAGCAGGACCCCTTGGCGGCGCGTCCTTTGCTGCGAGCCCCATGGCGTCGCATCAGCGCATGCTACACCACCAGCACCCGGGCGATGCCATGGATACGAGTGACCACACCAGCTTCTTTGGCGACATGAATGCCTTTCCAATCTCGTCTGGCGTCGATGGCGGGCTCGAGGGGCAGCCAACAGGAACTGCTCCGGGGTTTGCTATGTCGCCTGGCGCGTGGACTGGCATAAACAGCCAACACTCTGCTAATATGCAGCCTGTGGGAGAAGGAGTGCTACGGGCGCTGATGAATATGGGGCCCATGGATGCCATGGATCTCTCGTCGTGGGACCCGGGCAATGACGCCCACATGAGAGGATGAAGCCTTTTTTCTTTCTTTTTTTTTTTTTTTTGGCGGCTGATGCATAGTCCTCTTCTTGATGTTGCTTGCCACTTGCCGCTGTGGCATGGCCCGGGCTACTTGTTTTCAGATAGTAGGCATACTTGATGGCGTTTTTACTTGTCGTTACTATTTGGCTACCAAAAAAAAAAGGAGGAGAGATTTCGTAGCAACTACTACTACTAGATATGTAGTACTTCTCAAAGATGGGGTTTAATAGGGTAACACGAGCTTGGACACGGCGCAGGGACGCAGTGCATTTTCATCATGGTCTATTTGCAACTCAGCAGCCAGGAGCTATGTGCATGCCATAGATGAAGCTATATATGGAGGAGCTATATGGAGGAGCTATATGGAGGAGCTATATGGAGGAGCTATATGGAGGAGCTATATGGAGGAGCTATATGGAGGAGCTATATGGAGCTATGGCGGCTTGACCACCTCAATCGCACCGATTCGCACTTGTCGCGAAAGGTAAAGGCCTCGCCCATTTGTTGAGCCTTTTGCCAGCCTTCACCCATTTCCTCGAGTGTCTTTGTCTCGAGAGAGCGCGGGGGGCCCGGGGAGCGGCGCTCGAGATCGGGCAGATAGGCCCAGGCAAAAAGGGCACCAAAGACGGCCACGAAGCCAAAGAGGAGAAAGATGAGGCCCTGGCGAGTGCTGCTGTCGTAAGCCTGGTTGATGGCATAGACGACAAGCAGGGCGACGATGCTGCCAAGCTTGCCGGCAGCGGCAGCAATGCCGTGGCAGGTACAGCGGTAGCAGGTGGGGAATATTTCAGCAGGTATTATAAAGGTGAGGGTGTTTGCACCTAGTGGCGTAGATGGTTAAAGGGTCAGCTGGAGGCAAGCAGAGGGCCGATCAAACAGGCTGTGGCGTACCAAAGTTGAACAAGAAGTGACAAATGGCCACCAAGACAACGGTAACGGGCGAGGCCGGACTATGGTTGACGCGGTAATAGACGGCGCCGGTAACAGCCAAGACAAGGGCCAAGACGAAGAAGGAGGCCGTCAGCCACTGACGGCGTGGGAAGCGATTGGCCAGGACGACGAAGCAGATGCTGCCGGCAATTGAAGCTAGCGACACAGTCAGCAGGTACTGCTTGGCCTGGTCGACCAAGACATCATAAAGGGTGCTGCAGGGGCGCTGCAGGTTTGTTTGCCAGGGCGGGAGTCCACGCTGCTGCCAGGATGGGACTGTCGACTGGCCATTGGGCAGCTGGGAGTGCCAGCAGGGCAGGCTCTCGTCAATGGGGGTGTCGTGTGCCGTGGCCCATAGATCAGACAAGGTGCGGCGATTGTCGAGAGAGAGGCCATAGAAGCTGACGTCGAGAAAGAACCAGGTGGCGGAAGCTCCGACAAGATAGCGCCAGTTGCCCTCCTTGATCAAGTAGCGATGCAGGTCCTGCCTTGAAAACTGCACGGGGGTGTCGACATGGAGGCCAGTAGGCAGGGGCTGCGAATCGAGCGAGGCCAGGAGCGGGGGCGAGGGGACGCCGTAGATGCGTTGCGTGTTTTCAAGGGCGAGGGCAGGCTTGTTGCGAACCTCGAGGCTGTAGAGACCGCAGTCGTAGAGAAAGAAGCGGAAGATGATGGCCAGCAGGGCAGGAATGGCGCCAGAGCCAATGACAATGCGCCAGAAGCCATCAAAGGCCTCGAGGCACTCGGCGTGGTGGGCCTGGTCGAGGCCACAGCGCTTGTCTTGCAGGCGCTTCGAGGCGTTGAAGGCAAAGAGAACAAAGAGGCCGACAAGCTGGGCGAGGGCCTGGCCAATGGGCTGCATGAGGAAGACGGTTGAGAGCATGGTGGCACGCGACTTGGTACTGCTCCACTCCGAGGTGATGACGGCACTGAGGGGATACTCGGCGCCAATGCCTAGCGAGCAGTCAGTCAGAGGACAGCGTGTTGCAGAGAGCGTGGGCCAAGACGGACCAATGCCCATGACGAAGCGCCACCAGATGAAGAGGGCGAGAAAGGACATGTCGTTGTGGCCATTGCTAGTCGTGGCGACGCCAATGGTGGAGATGATGACGAGGAGCAGCTCGATGCCGTAGAGGCGAGTGCGGCCGAACCAGTCTGCGAGAAAGCCAAAGAGCAGCTGGCCAACGACTGAGCCGACCAAGGTGGCGAGATTGACCACCAGGGCAGTCGAGGGAGAGCCATTGGCGTCGTAGACAAAGATGACCGAGGCCAGAATGACGTTTGTTGAGAAGAGGTTGTATCTGGCCGCCGTTAGCCAGAGGGCGGAGGAGAGCAGAGGGGAGGGACAAGGACCAACGAGTCTGTGAGAAAGCCCGAGGCGGCAACGCCCCAGATGCGCATGTTCCACGAGTTGAGGTCGAGCTCACATCGCAATTGGCGCCGCTGCTGGACGGGGCATGTTAGCCAGTGTTTTGTTTACATTTTTGATGCATCTATTTGTTTGGGCAATGGGTTTTCGTGGTGGTGGTGGTGGTGGTGGTGTTTTTTTTTTTGGCAAAAAAAAGAACAAGATGTCAGATTATCCCAGGAAGGAGGGGGAAAAAAAGAGAGCGAGAGAGAGAGAGAAAAGAGAGAAAGAGGGAAAAAAGCTCTCGGCATACATACCTGGGCGAGTTGAGGCGACAGGGCAGCGCTGTCAGAGCCCAAGAAGCCGCGATTGAGGCGGCGGACTGGCATTGTGAGTTTGTCACCAAGTTACAAGTGGGCGGCTGGGCGAGGCCAAGTGCCGCAATGGTCCATGGCCCAAGAGCTTTCTTTTTGGCCGTGGGTGGCACCGACAGCCATGCGTCAGCTCGACGTTGCACGCGCCATGTCAGCAGCAGCAACGGCGTTGACATGGCGGGCATGACAGGCTGCAAAGGAGAGCAGGGTGTTGGTGACGGAGCTGCTTTGCATGAGGCGAGGCAGGCAGCGAGGCGGGCAGATAGGGCCGTGGGGGACAGCTTGCGGCACAGTGCTGGCCCTCTGTGCAGTGCGCCGTGCGAGGCGGACTGGGGGCGTGTGGGCGGCAGGCAGACGCGTGCGGGGGGGCCAATGGCGCACGGTATTGCCCGACGAGTCGAGCGGCATCACCAGCAGCAGCGGTGAGAACTGCTCTCTGCCTGCTTGGCTGTTTTGCTCTGCTTCATGTCGGGCGGGCTGCTCTCCTCTGCCACTCTCCATCATCCGGATCATCATCATTTTGGGCTGCTCCCCTCTGCCACTCTAGCATCATGTCGGGCTGCTCTCCTCTGCCACTCTAGCATCGTCTATCATCATTTTCAGCTGCTCCCCTCTGCCACTCTAGCATCATGTCGGGCTGCCCTCCTCTGCCACTCTAGCATCGTCTATAATCATTTTGGGCTGCTCTCCTCTGCCACTCCATCATTCCATCATCATTTCAAGCTGCTCCCCTCTGCCACTCTAGCATCGTCCATCATCATTTTGGGCTCCTCCTCCTCCTCCCTACTGCCATCGTCGTCACCTTGGGGGCTGCACCATGGCCCATGGCCGCCGCCCTGGTCAAGCATGGACGCAGCCTTGTCTTGCGGCAGCTCCTCGGTCGCCTCGTCGCTAGCCCTCAATGCCAGCCCAGCAGAGTCGGCCTCGACGCCCGCCACAGCTCCCTCGGAGCCCCCCACGGGCCTTGGCCAGCTGGACCTGGGGCCGCCTGGCTATCTAGCGACGCTGTAAGGTTCTGCCCGTGGGCTTGTTGCTGGACGGCTTTGCTGACGGTTTGGCGGCAGCACGCTGTATCCCGGGACGCTGCTGGAGAAGACGGTCCATCTCGGGCCTTGGAGCCTTGCCAGCCGCCCGCGACGCGTCGAATGGCAAGGCAGCTACGCCAAGGAGAAGCTGGAGCATTATCGTCAGTCAGCCTCGCCTCTTGCCCGTGCCAGCCGTGGACTGACTTGATGGCTCAGTGCCGCAGCTGCCCGCCGACACGCACCCGTCGACGCTGCATTCCAGCCACCGCCCCTATCACCCAGCCCTCGACATGGAGTGTCTGCTGTCCTTTGCCCTTCCCCAGCGCCTGCGCTACACGTCGGAGACGGGCTCGTGCATTCACGACAGCCACGTGTGCGTGCGCTACGACTTCAGCTCGCCGGCCGCCTCGCTTCGCTTCCAGAGCGACGTGCGCGCCAAGGAGCTGGTGGCATACTACGACATCAACGTGGCCTGGTCCGACTTGCATCGCCGCACACCCGGCTTTGGCAACGTCAAGGGCTTCGCCACCATTCAGCGCCTCAAGCTGTGGCGCGACTTTGCCTCGACGCGCCATTCCCTCACCCTCCTTGCCAACCAGGCCGAGCGCACCCATCGCGAGTACAGCCTCGACCTCTTTGAGCCCGACCTGCAAAACGTCGACCCCCGCGCCCTCGAGCTGCGTCTGCACGTCCGCAACCGCCCTGGCAGCGCCCCGTGTCCGCGCCGCTCCTCCATTGCCCTGCCCTGGCGCCCCAGGACCCGCTCCGCCGATGCTGCGCCCTCGCACCTCGACACGCCCCCTCTTGACATTGGCCTTGTCGGCATCCAGTTCTCCTCGCATCCCGGTACCTCCAAGCCCATCCCCCCCCCTTTGCAAGTGCTGATGAGGTGTCAGATTTCGACCGCTTTGTCCACGACTGGCGCCGAGCTCACTCGCTCGACAATGCGCCCTATCCTCCCAACCATGCCGAGCTGCCCTGACGCACCCACCCCATCTTGGCCTCGCTAGCCCCGTCCTAAGCCCGGCCCAAGCAGCCCCCCCCCTCCTTTCCTCTCCTTGCCCTCCGGCACACACTTTACCACCCCACTTGCGCCCCCGCCAGTCCTACTACATGCCTCTTTGCGCCCTCGACTAGAGCCAGCAATCCTCGTCTTTTGCCCCTCCCAGCTGCCACTATGAAGGTGATGCTGTCCATCAACGCGGGCTCTAGCTCCCTCAAGGTTTCCGTCTTTGCCGCCCAAAAGGCTTGCCAGCCCCTCCACATTGCCGACGCCCAGCTCAGCGGCTTGACGGCCCCTCCTTGTCGACTCAAGTACTCGAGGTCGGGTCAGCAGCCTGTCGACAAGTCTGCCAGTCATGTCCAATCCCTGCAAGACGCCTTTGAATTGGTCCTCGAGACTCTGATTGACCATGGTGACCTCGAGCAAATCGCCTCCAAGCAAGACATTGCCATTACCTGCCATCGCATTGTCCACGGCGGAAACTATGACCAATCTCACATCATCACCAAGGACACGTACCATGACTTGGAGCAGCTGAGCGACCTCGCCCCCTTGCACAATGGCCCTGCCTTGACCATTGTCGACTCTTGCATCCAGCAACTGCCCCATGCCACCAATGTGGCCTGCTTCGATTCCCAGTTCCATGCCACCATTCCCCCTCACATCTCCACATACCCCATTGACCAGCAAGTGGCCCAAAAGAATGCATTGCGCAAGTACGGCTTCCACGGCATCAGCTACTCCTTCATCACCCGCTCAGTCGCCCATTTTCTTGCAAAGCCCGTCGACCAGCTCAACCTCATTGCTCTGCACTTGGGCAGTGGCGCCAGTGCTTGTGCCATCAAGGCTGGCAAGAGCTGGGACACGAGCATGGGCTTGACGCCCCTGGCAGGCCTGCCCGGTGCCACTCGCAGCGGAAGCGTCGACCCTAGGTTTGTGCCTTGGATGCTGTCGTGCCTCGTCAAGTTGGGCTGACCCGACATTGCAGTCTCGTCTTCCACTATGCCAGCCATGTTGGCAGACTCTCGCCAGCCTCAACCAAGCACCTTCACATCTCCAAGGCGGAGGAAATCCTCAACAAGCAGAGCGGCTGGAAATCACTGACGGGCACTGCTGATTTTGAAGCCATTGCCTCGTCAGACCAGGCCCAACATGTTCTTGCCTTTGATTTACTTGTTGACCGAATCTGCGGCTTCGTCGGGAGCTACTACGTGTCGCTCAGGGGCAACGTTGACGCTCTCGTCTTTGCCGGCGGAATCGGCGAAAAGAGCCCCCGCTTGAGGAGAGCCGTGGTTGAGGCCGTGGCATGTCTGGGCTGGACACTTGATGACCACCGTAATGCATCCACCTGCCAGAGCCCAGTGTGGGATGTCGGAGCTCGCGACGCAAAGCAGCGCATCCTTGTTTGTCAGACTGATGAGCAGCTCGAGATGGCTCTCAAGTGTTGTAGCAAAGAGGAATTATGGCTATAAGGGACGCCTCCTCACCTTGAATTTGAGCAAATATTTGTCGACAAAACAAGAGGCAGTCAAGGCCTCGCGTCTATAATGGGGGGCTTTAATTCCTTTTTTTTTTGTTGTTTTTTGGGATACGCATCATCCAACGTACTCTTTACACTACTATTTGAGTGATGCCAACCCTACGTAGGCACTACTATAGCTACACAAGAGACAAAAAAGTCAGAAGAGCCCTCGACACAAGTGGGAGCAGTATTGCCAATAGTAAATCATTAATAATAATAATAATAATATATTCCAGCGCCTTGAAGCGTCGTGTAGTGCTTCGTCATTTGCAACCATGATATTCTGCCCCCAATGCGCCGTCGTGTATGTGTGTAGTGTTTCCATGCTCCGAAGCTCCATTTTATGTGACAAATGCATGCAGACAAGTCACCCTTGTGGTGATGATGCCATGAACAACAACAAAGGGTATAGATGCCACGGTTACTGAAGCCCAAGAGATGCCCAGAGTTGGAGAGTCTGGCGTGGCCCCTGACATGGCAACGAGGCTGCATCTTTTTCCAAAACAACTGGCGCCTGGTATATATTAGGCATTACTAGTAGCACTCTATCTCACTCGACACATCTGATGCCTCATGAGCTGCTTTCCTGACAAGCCACCGCCATTGCCAGAGCATCGAGGCCGCTGCTCGGATTCCGCACGGCTACCGGACGGCTCAGCAGCGGCAAATTAACAGACCGCATGTTCCACGTGGCCGAAGGGCGCGACAGCGGCAGTGGATACTGGGCCGTTGAGTCGCTTTCCCATTGTTGCTGCGGCGCGTCGCGAGGTACTGCGCTGCTTGCCGGAGGGTTCGACGTGCGGCTGCTACGACACGAGCCGTTGGAATTGCGACGCGCCTCGGCCAGGGCAGACTTGTGCGAGGCGCGTCCACTGCTGGATGAGCGGCTCTTGTCCTTGTAGTGAGTCTCGAGATGCTGCTTCATATTGTCGGCACGAGTGAATTTCTTTTGGCAGCCGGCAAAGGTGCATTGGACCGCCTTTTCCGCCGTGTGAATCTTGGAGTGACGAGAAGCGTGGCCCGACGTGGTGAAAGTCTTGTCACAGCGGTGACTCTCGCGATACCGGCAAGGATAGCGCTTCCCTGGACGCGCGTCGGGCACACATGGAGATTGTGCCGTGGTGCTTTCATCGTCAAACGATGTTGACCTGCTGCTGCTGCTGCTTCCGCCACTGCCTCTTGTGGCGCCAACCATGGCAGGACGCTTAGTCGTGGCGACATCAAGCGACGGGTAGAGCGAGGAACGGGGATACATCATGTCGGTCGAGGGTGTCAGGGGGGATATGGGATCGTTGCTCGTCTGTGAGTCGTACGAGTCGGATCGCAAGAGTTCGGGTGTATTGGGAGATGAGGAGCAGCTTCGAGGACTGAGATATGGTCGCGACAGGACACGAGAGCCCGGCAGTTGAAAGCTCAGTGGCCTTTGGGGAAAGGGACGCTGAAACTTGTCGTAGCCAACGCCATCGTCGTTGAGCAGAGAAACCTGGCGACCCGTGGAGTCTAGAGCTTGCATGTCTGCGAAAGGCCTGTCGCTGGCCAAGGCTGGCGTCAGATTTGGGGGCTATGGCTAGTCGCTGTGACTTGAAAATCGAAGACACAACTGCAACTATCGAGTTGCCGTGGTCCAACTATTGTCAAGCAACAAAACTTTTCCAATCCGGCTCTCAGCAATGGCTGGTGTTTGTTTTGGGCCGACGTGGTGTTGCGTCTATTGTGACTGTCTTTACTGATTCTGTCGACAAAAAGCTGGTCGAGTGGCGATGAAACAAATCAGGCTGTGTCCACGAGGTGTGGGTGGAGGGAATTGGCACAGTGGCTCGACAATGGCTCACCAAGATAGGGAGATGGCGCTGTGTCGTCAAAAAGGATGCAACAAGGGTAGCTATATAAGCCCTTGGGGAGTCTAACGAGGACTATACTTTTTTTTCCTGGTGTCAAGAATTGTGCATGTGGAAGTGTTGTGTGTAAATGGTCGGGTAGGACGAGCAAAAACCAAGGTCTACTAGACGTCAATCATCAGGCGACGATGGAAATGGGATGGGGGTTGGAGGGCAATTGGATGAAAGAAAAGGAAAAAGTCGATGGAGCAAGGAAATAGTGCGGACGGGAAATAGAAGAAAATGAGGGAGGAGTGCAGAGGCAGATGGGGAGGGAGGGATGGACTTTTGGCCAAACTGGCGTATCGCGCATGAAACCCATTTGGTTGGCGATCGACGAGATCGAGGAGTTGCAAGGAAGAAAGACCCAAGAACGGCGAATGGCGAATGGCAGCCGCAGATGCAGCAGGTACCTAGGTAGGTGCCACGCCCCACACCGGCCAATGGCACCTGGGTACCTCGTCAAGGTCTGCTCCGGATACTTTGCGCTCGTGGCAGCGCTACCTAGGCCTTGGGTTGCTACACATGCTTAGCTGAGCAGAGGGAGGCGACGAGAGGCGCAGGGCAGTGGAGGGGCGTAGGTATTGTGCCCTCTGGCCAGACGTACCTTTACTCCTGGCTCAAGTAGCGCAGCACACCAGGTACCTCAACTCGGCGATAATGTCACGCCCCAATGCCCCCACATAGCTGTCTGCAGCTGCACACGCCTCGACGCCCCCTGCAACTGCGCACCCCCACTGCTACATGGCTGCCCATGCGGATGTTTAGGTAAGAGAAAGCTGACTTTTTTTCCTTTGCTCGCGCAAAAAGGGTATAGCGAGGAAGCTTGAGCTACGAGACTCGAGCCAAAAAAACATGTCTGTCCGTCCTTGTGCGACTCTACTTGGCTGGGAAAAGCCAAAGCTTGCATGTTTTCTTGGTTGGTCGACAGGCGGTACGAGGTAGGTGGACAGTGGTAGGTGTAGCAGGTACTACTAGGTGGACAGGTAGTAGGCGGATAGTTGGTGCAAGTCGAGGTACTTTGAAGAGCAACACAAGCATGGACATAGAGCAGCAGCTGTCTTGACTCGTCGGGCTTGGCTTTGTTATCAGTGGTACTCGTAATGACCAAAGCAAATACTAAAGACAGCTTGGGAAGGGGGAAAAAAAAACACCCATATACACACACACATATACACACACACATACACACACACACATACACACACACATATGCATCACACACGCACACGCACACGCACACGCACACACGCACAGCATTTACGACTCGGCTACAGCAAAAACTAGCCGCTTCAAGTCAGTGCAGGCAGGCCAAAGGCAATAGTATTGCTCTCGTGTGCTCATCTGCCGTGCATTCCCAAAGCCATGGCCCGTCAGGCCTCGTTGTTCAAGTCATCTTTGGGTGCCATTCCGTGTCATTTCCCTGTGAGCCCGACGGCAGCCCAGATGCATGGCTTTTGGAAATTCTCCATGCCTGGATTTGTGGGTTTGTTTTTATTGTCTTGGGCGCAATGTCAACCATTGTTTTGTCCAGGAACAGGGCCAGCCAAAGCAGCACGTCTCAGCTTGACAATCTCGATGGGCAACGACTAATAACCTGTTGCCATGCATCATGTCATACCAATGACGTCAGAATCGCCATGATGGCCGCCACGGGTTCGCGACTAGAGTCAGGATGCAGGGTCACGACATTGCCACGCTCTATACTGGTGTAGTTGGTATACCCTTGTGCCATGAAAAAACCCTGGCCTCAAAAACGCCCGTCTTGGTCGGCCGACAATGGTACTACGACAGTACTACTGCTGCCTCTTTGCATGCAGCAAATGCCTGCCTCTACCAAGCACCAGCCCAGCAGCACCAGCTACCCCAACTACTAGTAGCCAAGCACCTGCTATACAACCAAGCACCTGCTATACAACCAAGCACCTGCTATACAACCAAGCACCTGCTATAACCAAGCAACTAGTAGCTACAGTACTAGTACTACTACTAGTACTATAACCAAGCACCTGCTAGTAGTAGCAATAAGCTGGGTAGCACTGCTAATCAGCTGGGTACTGCTACCTGGTTGCAAGCGGAAGGGAGGCGGCTGACGCCTCTCCAATCCTTCCCAGGCCCATTCGCTCCATTCAGGGTCGTGCCAGGGTCCAAGCAGCAGCCAATAATCGGACAGATCGAAACGTCTTGCCAGTCTGGGGGTTACAGTCAGCCATGTTTGTTCGCCCATGCCATTGTGCACAAAAATCCATAATGTCGTGGATGCCTTTTGCATGCTTTTCCCGCCCCTTGCGCCGCTGCCGCTTCTGCTAAGTCCGGTCGCTTTGCTCCGCCAGCCCGCCTACTTTTGCCAGCTTGGTCTCTGCCGCCTACCAGGTCGCCGTCGACAGCAGTATAACTAGCCTACTGCTACCACCCTCAAAGCGCCACCCCGAGTAGCAAAGGTATGCCGTTGTCTCGTTTTGACGTCAAAATCTCGCCTTACCTTGCGAGGGAGGTACTTTGACTCCCTTTGTCGCTTGCTTTCTTTTTTTCTTTTTTTTTCTTTTCTTTTGGAGGAGGGGTCACACACACCTGCGTCTCTGTCTCTGTCTCTGTCTCTGTCTCTCTGTCTCTTCCTTTCTCTCTCTCTCTCTCTCTCTCTCTCTCTGTCTCTCTCTCTCTCTCTTTCTCTCTCTCTTTCTCTTTCTCTCTCTCTTTCTCTCTCTCTCTGTCTGTCTGTCTCTTTCTCTGTCTCTGTTTTTTTTTTCCAAGCCCCCTCGTTCCACCTTGTTTGGGCTACGTATACCGTTATCTTCACTGCTGCCGGCCTGGTAGCCGAGAACAGTCAGGATCACATCCTACATGTACAGCGAGTATAAAGGCTTGCTCCATGCATACCACCTATCCGTTTGCGCAGCAGCCATCGCAAATGGCAAGGGCTGCCCGGATCTACCGAAGAGCGTCTTGGCCTCGAGCAAATCATGTGCATATAGGGGTCAAGTCGCAGCCGTCCATTTCCGGTAGACAAGCAAAGCAACAGGGGTCGTGATAAAATACCACGTACCCAAGGTACATGCTGCGCGACCGGGTATAGGCCTTGTACACGCCATGTACAATGTGGTTATTGTCGTTCTGGCGTCTTGGTGCTACCATTGATGAGCATGGCTCGGAAGCGCTAACTGGCCTTGATGCTGGCATGGTGTTTCTGCGACGATCTGGCTTTTTGGTGGAGGATCGAGATTTGCATTGGCAGGCTTTTCTCCACGCGCGCTCTTGCCATGGTCGCAGAGTACAAGCGGGTACTTTGCGCGAGCTGCTAGGCTCACCCGCGCACGGGAGACCCCCCGGCTGTGCCTACCGCGACTGCTACCATGACTACTATCACCACTACTACCACCACTACTACCACCACTACCACCACTACCGCTACTACTACAGCCACTACAGCCACTACAGCCACTACTACTAGTACAATGACTACTAGTACTACCACCACTAGGTAAAGAGCAGAGGGCAGGGAGCGTCTTGTCTCTCTCCGTCTGTCCCCTCCACCGTCCGTCCCTGTTTATTGCGGTACCTGGCTTGGACGTCATTGTCCGTGCCAAGAGCAGGCGGCGTGCTCCTAGCAGCAGAGCCGGCCGTCGACACCCCTCAAGCTTTTATTAACATGCATCTCGATGGCCTTGGCCTTGTTTACCCTTCTGTTTGCCTCGTTATTAGGCTCGGTCGGCTGTTGCATGCGTAGAGGACCCTGGAACGAGGACAAACAGGTAGAGCGTCAACTTTTTTTTCCCTTCTTTTCGCTTTTGTTGGCGGTGCCGCATTCGGCTCCTTGTTGGGCGGCTCAGCCGGCTTACTCGAATCACGAATCACCGCCTTTGCCCTGAGGCCCGAGCTGGGGCCTCGTCGTGATATTATTACACTATTACAGCCATGTCGGGCTACCCTGCGTCAACGACGTCAGTCTGACGACCTCGGTCTTGCATGTCCAGCCTGGCAAAGACTTGGCCTGTTGCGTGCAACAAACACCTCGGTACAGCGCCACTAGGGCTGCCTGGTGAACAAAAGATCCTCCCCCGCACTGCCCACCCTGATGATGCCAGCTTGCAGGGAGCGAGCCATCGCGATGCGCCATTTTGTTGCACTCATGACTTTGCCATCCATCATCTCGATCAAGTGAAACAAGCCCATATTGCCCCCCGTCTGCGAAACAAGGGCATGGGATAGAGAAACACGCATGATTTGGAAAGCCTTGTGTAGACAGGCTGCCCAGCGTACGGCCAAGACGCCACGCCGTGACACGCCCTCTTCCTTTGACGTGTCCACGTGTCTTTTCTGTCTTTGCTGGTAGCATCGCCTGCCTCCCTCTGCACCCATCTGCACCCATCTGCATCCATCTGCATCCATCTGCACCTAGCTGGACCTACCTAGTAGATACATGGCCATTACGGCCTGTGCCGACAAACGCCTTGCTGCAACTCTCCCTCTCTCTCTCTCTTTTTTTTTTGTTTTCTTTTTGTTTACACTGGTCCGTGTCCCTCTCTCCCCATGTCTGCTTCCCCTTGGAGCCTCATAGTCACCACCAGGGTTAAGTTAGCCCAGCTTGGACATGTCCTTGTTGGCAGCCTCGGTAGCCTGTCGCTTCCGTGGCGGCAGGTCAGGCACCTTGAAGCCGCCATTGACAGAGCCAGCGTCGACTCTGGTAAAGGAACCGCCCTTGAACCATCGCTCCTCATCGGCCTTGCGTTTCTTGGCCTGTGCCTTGGGATCCACCAGCTCTAGTCCCTGGACTGGCGTAAATGTGAGGGAGGAAAGGCTGCCGCCTACACCGGCTGCTCGCAGGCCTCTACCTGCAGCGTCGGGAGGCTGGCCAAGTGCTCCCACGCTCGACGCTGTGCCGCCCGTGCCAACTCGGCCCCAGCCCTTGTTTTTGGCACTGAGCTTGGCTCGTGTGCGATTGTCCACCTGCAGGGCGCGGATCCTGCCGTCGTTTTGCTGGCCAATCATTCCCAAGCCAACCGTGCCCTCGCCGGAGCCGTAGCCAACCTCCTTCTCCTCCTTGCCAAACGCCATGCGGTTCTGTGCCTTGCGCAGATCCGTCATGGCCAGCGCCTCCTTGGCCTTGCGCGCGCGCCGGCCGCCTCGCTTGCGAGATGGCTTGTCGTCGGGGATGGGGAGCGCGCGCTGTCCCTTGTTGGGCGGTGGCTCTGTCAGTTTGTCCAGGCGCTCCAGGCAGGCAGACCGCAGGTCGAGCCCAGTGCTCCCATCGGGGCTCGAGTGGATGCGATCGACTCGTGCTGCGAGCACTAGCTTGGCGGCTGTGATTCTCATGGCTTGCCTCTTGAGATCTGTGGGTATGTTTTTGATCAAGTCGGAATGGTATAGATAGCCCTGTTGCCGGATGCCAATATTTGTAGCCAAGCCGGCCTGCCTCTTCTTTGAGCCCCACGAGGGAATGTTGCAAGCTGGGGCTTTACACAGGCCCGTCAGGCCGCCGGCAGCATTGAGGAGCTGAGCAGCCGTCAAGGAGCCTATCAGGGCAGTCATGTTGGGGGCAAACATGGTCATGCGGGACTCTACATAGTCGGTCAAGGTCGTCTTGGCCCTGTCGAGGGCAATGACCATGTCACAGCCCTGCCGAACGCACTCGAGCTCCTCTTGGCTCATTTGGTGGCCCTTGGAGGTTGTGGCCTCTACTGTGACAATCATGAGCGAGGGCCCGTCGAGCACAGCTCTGAGACCCATGCGCAGAGGGTTGTCGGTCGAGGTTTGGAATGCCTTGATGCTCTCAGACGTCAGGGGGCCGTTGCCGATAATGGTCACCACCTTTGCGTACTCTAGCGGTCTTGTAATGAGGCGCTCGAGCTCGGGAAAGCGGGTTGAGTAGTGGTCGCGGATGAACTTGTGGACAAGGGCCACCTCGCCGTCAATCATGGTGGAGAGGGTGTTTGATTGCGTCAGGAGGCTGTACTCGGGGTGGTCTTCAATGTTGCCCACCATGGCTGTCTGGGTGGAGGAGTGGGAGCGGAAAAGGGCGATTTTCTGCACCGTGGCAAGGAAACAAAAGAGTCAGGGCTAGATGCTCAGAGGAGACGACCATGTAAATATTTTCTTGGCAGGCGAGAGGAGCAAATACGACTGACCTCGAGGACGGGCACCAGCGTCTGCATCAGGCTGGCCACGCTGCGGACATCCTTGACGGCCCCGAGCTGCATTTTTTCCACACGAGCCTTGGTAGCCTCGAGGTCTTGAACAACGGGCAGATTGTCGTCGTCGGGGGCGTCGTCGGGAGTGTCGTCGGGGGCGCCCGAGGGGGAAGCATCGTCGGCGTCCACGTCCATGGCATCGTCGCTAGGGGGGATGTCGGCGTCATCTTGGCCGGGGCTGCCAAAGTCGTTGAGGAGCTGGTCGGCGAGGGTGGACATGGCGAAGAGGGTGGTGGTGGTGGTGGTGGTGGTGGCTGTTGTTGTTGTTGTTGTTGTCGTCGTCGTGGCCAGGCAGCCAAGGCGATGATGAGATGGTTGAGATGGATGGCGATGAGAAGGTGGTGGTGGTGCAGCTGCAGCTACTACTAACATTACTAACTGCGGTACAGGCGGGGTAGTAGTGGCGGATTGGGTGGCAACAAGGTACCGCGAGATAGCACAGCAACACGTGGCGGCCAGCTAACCTAGACACAACACAGCCCTCTAGTTACTAGTAGTAGAATCTTGTCAAGGAAGGAGTAGTACTTGGGTTCTCGGCAACTGGAAAGTGGGTCCAAGAGCAAAATTTGACCACGACATCGACTTGGGACAGCGACTTGGGATAGCGACTTGGAACAGCGACTTGGAACAGCGACTCTAGAGACAAGGAGACAAGGACGGGCATCAGATCCAGCCATGGAAGCGTCTCGAGGGCCCCCCCGCGTCAAAAACAAGGCGGCGGCGCCAGTGCAAATCAGCGCCGAGCAGCTGCTCCGCGAGGCGGTGGACCGGCAAGAGGTGTCGCTGCAAACGCCAACACAGCGCTTCAGCGATCTCGAGGAGCTGCACGAGTACCAGGGCCGCAAGCGCAAGGAGTTTGAGGACTACATTCGGCGCAACCGCGTCAGCATCCACAACTGGACGCAGTATGCGCAATGGGAGCTGGAGCAAAACGAGTTTGCGCGGGCGCGGTCCGTGTTTGAGCGCGCGCTCGACGTGCACCCGCACAATGTGCAGCTGTGGATGCGCTACATCGAGGCGGAGATGAAGGCGCGCAACATCAACCACGCGCGCAACCTGCTGGACCGCGCCGTGACGCTGCTGCCCCGGGTCGACAAGCTCTGGTACAAGTACGTCTACACGGAGGAGCTGCTGGGCAACATTGCCGGCACGCGGCGCGTCTTTGACCGCTGGATGCAGTGGCAGCCCGACGAGGCAGCCTGGGGCGCCTACATCAAGCTGGAGAAGCGCTACGGCGAGTACGAGCGCGCCCGCGACATCTTTGCCTCGCTGACGCTGGTGCACCCCGAGCCGCGCAACTGGATCAAGTGGGCGCGCTTCGAGGAGGAGCACGGCTCCAGCGAGCGCGTGCGCAACGTCTTTGGCGCCGCGCTGCACACGCTCGACGACGACATGGCCGACGAGCGCCTCCTCATGGCCTATGCCCGCTTCGAGACCAAGCTCAAGCAGTACCACCGCGCCCGCGCCATCTACAAGCATGCCCTGGACCGCCTGCCGCGCTCGCGCTCCATGCTGCTGCACCAGGCCTACACGCGCTTCGAGAAGCAGTTTGGCGACACCGACGGCATCGAGCACGTGGTGCTCAACAAGCGCTCCAAGCACTACGAGGAGCTGGTGCGCCAAAACGCCACCGACTACGATGCCTGGATCGACTACGCCGCCCTGGCCGAGGCTTCCCACGACGCCGCCCGCATCCGCGACGTCTACGAGCGCGCCGTGGCCCAGCTGCCGCCCACGCACGACAAGCGCCACTGGCGCCGCTACATTTGGCTCT
>NJET01000182.1:10180-40757 GCA_002591415.1 Ophiocordyceps australis | reverse complement strand
CGATATAAATAATACTTTTTTACGTAGCGATTTTAGAGCTAGAAAGATACCTCTAGTAAATAGATTCTACCCCGTAGTACTTTAAAATTATAGGTTACTATACGATTAGCACTCGGTGACTATACGATTAGCAATACTCTAATAAAGTAGTAGCAACTTGCTCAAACGATGCATCTGCGCTGTTCTTTAAGCTCTTTTTTTTTCGGGCAACTTGATCATGCGTGCATACCCTACCGGCTCCTCGTGGCGTTTACCTCACCTCAACATTCGATATTTTTTTTTGACTCTTGATTGGAGGAGGTGCTGCCGCTTGGTCGGCCTCCTGCAGCTTCATGGACGGCATGACGTAAATAGACTGCAGCAAATTTTAATAGATGATCAAAGGCCGGGGGTATTTTCAACAACTTGCATTTGGAGGGATGGCGTACTCTTTTGTTTGTGCTCTTTTCTTTTTCTGCTTAATGTCTCGACCACGGCAGCCTCAGATCCGAGGGGAGACGAGTATCAAATCTGGTCAAGCCAGTCTCCTCGGCTCACTGGTGCACCAAGCACATCGCTCCGAGAGCCCGTGATTTCAGATGCCTCTTTGACCAGGCGAACCAGGCAGTATCTACGGGGCTTGTCGCGACGATGAACCGGCATCCCTGGGACGGGCTTCTTGCGCATCAGAGGTAGCATCTCCAGAGACTGCTTTGATTTGGGCGCACAGGGCCAGACACAACTTGCAGGAGGAGTAGAAAAACACTTCCAGTGCTCTCGCATTGCATCCGCCAGGTTGACAGTGTCCGCATACACGGGACGCAGAATGAGGTACGCGATGCAGCAGAGTGGTTCAATACTTTCAAGTCTGTCACCATCATGGCCTTTATTCCTAATCCGACATCAGACGCATAGCGACACGACGGCCAACAGGCGAGCTGCGAGGACTTGCGTCCTTCCATTGAGTAGACCGACAATCTGCAAACAATGTACATTGCACGCCGGGGGCACGTCAAAAGACACCTTGTACGCCATCAACAAGGCGCCACATCATCTACATGTGCATCATGTGCCATTGACTGCTGTATGCAGGTAAACGCTTACTCTTCCCCTTGGCCTCTTGTCTCATCAGAGTCTTGCACTGCTCCTTCTTGGCCATTAGACAGAGACTTTGCGCTTGGGCTTGTCCAGCCCGTCAAGGCCTGGACGGCAACCATGACAATGACAAGCACGCCAGCAGCCTTCCACACCCCCTTGATGGCAAAACTGTAACCAGTAATGGCGACTTGTCGCTCGTCTAGGTTTAGACCGCCATGAAAGACGGCATCGGGAACAGCAAGCAGGCGAACAATGAGGTCTTTGCGTGATTGCGACAAGTCTTGAGAGCCATCCAAGACTTGGAAGCCGCGACCAAGGTTTGTGCGCAACAGGCGAAAAAATATGCCGCCGCCAATAGAGGTGCCAAAGCTACTACCAAGGCCTCGAAAGGTGGAGTGCAGGCTGCTCGTGACGTAGTGGGTGCCAGGATAGCTCAGGTGAAGGAGATGGGCAAGGCTATAGTTTAGAGCGGCACCCGTTGCAGCTCCATTGAAAAAGACAATGACAACCAGGGCGGAAAGGGCCACCGAGGGCGAGGCCACGAGGGAAAGGCAGAGATACGACATTGCAGCAGCGGCAAAGACGACAAGAGTGGGGAGCCAAAAGGAGCCGGGCCGGCGAATATGTAGCGAGCCAGCGAGTACGCCGCCGACAACAAAACCGAGATTTGTGGGAATCAAGACGGAGCCAGCAGCGGCTGGGGCAGCGCCACGGACGGCGAGCATGAAGACGGGTGCATAAAAGAGAAGACTCCAGCGGGCTGACATGAGACCGAGCTGACCAAGACAGGTGAGTAGAACGCCACGAGAGGAAAGCACTGAGAGGGGAATGACTGGATCGGCAGCCACGAGATACTCGACCGAGATAAAGGCGGCCAGAGAGACGAGCGAAATGGCAATGTACATGAGCTGAATATCACCTGCGAGGCCGTAAAGAAAGAGAACAATTGTAAGGGTCTGTCATTGCCAAAAGTCAAGAGGTGTCATGAGCAAGGTGTCGAATGACGTACAAGAAGAAGGGCGCCGAGATAATCGATTTGCGACAACCTCTTCAAGACAGAGGCAGACACATGAGGCGTCAAGGCCGACCTGGGGGCAGTCATTGCCATGGGCGCACTTTGATAGATGGCGAGACCGAGAACCATGGCAATAGGTGCTTGGATCCAAAACAGGGGTCGCTAGACAGATGAGAATTAGTCAATCATGGCATGGTGAGAAGAAGAAAAAAAAAGGCATCACGAACCCATCCAATGATGGGCAGCAAGCCACCATAGACCACAGCTCCAAATGAGACACCGGCCGTGATTCCGGCGGTAGCCATGCCGAAACAGACACCACGGGTGTGGGGCTTGGAAAGAGCAACGACAAATACCACGGATAGAGAGAGCACGCCGCCACCTGCAGCACCGGCCAAGACTCGGCCAAGAATGAAGACGTCGGCGTTGGTGGCTTGCGAAGCAACGAGGCTTCCAAGGGCGAAGAGCATGGCTACCAGAGGAGCAAGGGCGCGAGGGCTAAAGATGGTGGCCAAGCGGCCGACAAGAGGCGCCAGAGACGACGTGGCAATGAGGTATGACGTGGTGAACCAGCGAGCGCGTCGTGGAGCATCGAGGGCGTGGGCAACGGGGCCTTGAATAATGGCCATGCCAGACATGTTTGTAGCTTACCAGTTAGCTCCCAAGGCCGAAGCTCCACGACTGCTCAACAGCGCAAAGAGAAAAGGGACAAGGGGAGGAGAAGAAGAGTACCCTCGAGAAAGATGAGCAGCCATAGCGAGAGCCCGACAGCTACAGCGCGCCAGGGAGCAAGAAGCGGAGGCGACTCCTGGTCCGAGCCATGTGCAGCTGCATCGTGAGGCGCGTCGCGAGATGGAAGCAGCCGAGAGTGTTCAGTGGCTGTCTGATGCGAATGAGACTGCATGGTGGGCCAACTAGAGAGTCTCAAGCTGCAGTGATGACAGCTCAAGCGGCAAACAGCTCTGCTCTGGGGCCGGGGGTACTCTTATGCTTGAGCTGTCACGCGATTGGATGCAGCTTGTCATTGGCGAATGAATGCTGGTCGAGATGTTGTCTGTGAATCGAGTGCGGAGCCACCAACAGCCACGACAGGGCAATGGACAGGGCCATTACCTGTACTTGCATGGGGTGAGTGGTAGGGCGATTTGGAGGGGGATTGGGAGGGATTGAGAGGGCGATTGGTACATAGGGCAATGGCGATTACGGGGCGATGCATGGCGATTACAGGGCGATTAGGGGGGTGATTACAGGGCAAGAGGCGGCGCGACCCTGGGGAAAGAGGCTGCGAGACCCTGACAAGAGGCTGCGCGACCCATGGAAAGAGGCTGCGAGACGTGGGCTGCGACTGGTCGGTCAGTGCGTTGAGACATTTGGCGCTGTACTGAGATGGGTATTGGGAGAGAGAGAGCTTGGGCTGCATCAATTATTGCTCGAGCTATAAAGAATGCAAAGCCATTCATTTACGTCCTGCATCGTGTCCCTATAATCTCTCCTGTCGCTCTCTTCTCCTTTTTCTTGCTCGCATTCCTTATCCTCGTGTTTTGTTTGTCTTCCATTTTTTGACTGCATCTCCAGTATCCCGATTGAGCTTCCATGGCGTCACCCATGGCCTCTGTGCATCCTCCACCGCCCGGCAACAAGGTCTGCGTCGTCGGGGCGGGACCGATAGGCCTTGTAACCATCAAGAACCTGACGGAGCAGGGCCTTGCTGTGACGGCGTTTGAACGAGATGGAGGCTTTGGCGGCACTTGGCTGCAGTCCGAGGTGGTGGACAAGCCCATGGCTCTTCCCACCACTGTCTTTATGAATGGGAAAAACGGGGTGAGTTTTCTTTTTTCTTTTTTTTTTTTAAAAAAATTACAGAAAAAAAAACAATAGCAACAACTTGGTGTCCTGGCGTCATTGATATTGATAATCCATGCCAGACCTCATACACTGATTTCCCCATGGGAGATGGTAAGCAAAACCACAGCGACGCGCTTGGCACTTGGACTGACTCTAGCCCCTTGTAGACTATCCCGCGCAGCTTTCGGCGAGACATCTCGTAAAGTACTTTGGCGAATACGCAAGCCATTTCGAGCTTCAACAGTACATAGTTTTACACACGGCCGTCATTGACGTCCGCCGTGACGAAAAGGACACGACTTGGCTGGTGCAGACGCGCCACATGCAGACTGGCGAGGAAACACGGCATGCTTTTGATAGAGTCGTGATTGCTTGTGGCAACTTTGGCCGCAAGCGCATGCGCTACATGGAGGCGGCCCATGTCTTTGCCGGCACAGTCTTGCACTCTTGCGATGTTCGTGACACGGTGCAGTACAAGGGCAAGAATGTCCTGGTTGTCGGCGGAGGCCCAACAGCCGTTGACTATGTCGAGTCGCTTCACCGCAACGGCGCTGCCACCATTTACATTAGCCACGGCGGCAAATTTCGCTTTGTTGGTCCTCCGTGTCTTTTGCCATGATGGCTTGCTGGCTTGGCTCTTGCTGACCGTGGCAGCTACCTGAATCTTTTCGTGGCTATCTTTGGGATGACGTCTATACCCTTCGCACCGAAATGATTATTAGCGCCCTAGCTCACATGAGTCAAATCATCATGTTTTGGATATTTGACAGGATTGCCCTGCTAATGTGTAGACTAATGTTTCCCGCTCTATCCTTTTGGCCCTCCTTTTTCGACAATATCCCCAACAGGCAGCGACAGCCACACGTCTTTGTTTTTTTCAATGACTACTTCCTCTCCATTGTCGAGCAAGGCCAGGTGGAGATCAAGGCAGCCTTTGGAAAATTCACCGGCCCTCGCTCTGTCGTGTTGGCTGATGGAGAGCAGCTCGACGACGTGGATGCCGTTATTGTCTGTAGCGGCTACCACGAGGTCCCCATGCCCCTGTCGGGCCCAGGCATCCCAACGGACCCGGCACTGTCACCGGAGCGAAGCGAAAGGCTAATCAAGTCACCCTACTACGACCCCAAGAGCCCCTTTCCTCGCCTCTATCACGGCCTCTTGTCCGAAACCTGGCCCGAGTCACTGGCTTGCGTGGGGCGCTTATCGGTACCCAGATCGACCATGGTGATATACGACGTTGCCACAATGGCACTGGCCAGCGTCTGGTCTGGCAAGCACCCACTTCCTGAGCAAGCAGAGATGAAGCGAGTCATTGATGCGCGTCATGATTTCGTGATAAGCGTCTTGGAAAAGGGCCCCATTATCTACACGGGCATCACATTGGACATGTCGGAGACGTATTGGTGGTGGAATGAGGCAGCAGGTACGGGCATCAATGAAAGGCTGGGCAGCTGGGGCCTCCAAGGATGGAAGTTTTGGTTGACGGAGCCCATTTTGTACGAGATGATTATGGATGGCGCCTTTTGCCCCGCTGTCTACCGGCTGTTTGAGACGGGCAAAGGGCGAAGAGCCTGGCCTGGTGCGCGGCAGACGATTGTCAGGGTGCAACAAGATGCAAGAAGATCTAATCGGGCCTGGAAGCAAAAGGTTAAGAGGGAAGGCATCAAAAAGTCGAGGTCATGGGGGGAAGCATTGTTCTCCTTGAGTCACTGGAGGGGTTGATGACGGTCTAGCCCGTTTCTATTTGCAGCAATGCGCCTGGGAGCCGCAAACGCGGGGAACCGGATGACGGGTCTCGCCCTCTTTTTTGCGTCAGCAGACAGGGTCATTTTGCCTGGTTTGCAGGTGGAGTAGGATCCCGCGTCTTACTTTGCTACCTTGGCGCGACGAGTAGTTGAGTTGTACATGTCTAGAGAGAGGTAGTAGTAGTATGTAGTTGAAAGGGTCATGAGACTGGAGCGTGTCGAGGACAAGACAGAAAAGAGGCTGCGAGAAGAGGCAGAGCAAGGCAAGAAAAAGAGAAATCGTGATAGATGGCCCCTTTGCCCATGATGAAGAGAGACAAGAGAGCAGTGGTGAACAGTGGGGATGACGCGGCCGCACTGGCTAGTCTGGGCCACGCACAAGAGTTGCGCCGCTCCTTTTCGCCGCTGGCGCTGCTGGGCCTTGCCTTTGCCATACTCAACAGCTGGACGGCTCTGGCTGCAGCCTCGTCGCTCGCACTACCCTCGGGTGGGACGAGCGCGGTGCTCTGGGGCTTGGTGGTGGCTGGAGTGTGCAATCTGTGTCTGGCGGCGTCTCTGGCAGAGTTTCTGTCGGCGTGGCCCACGGCAGGCGGGCAGTACCATTGGGTGGCTCTGGTGGCGCCACAGAGCAGTCGGCGTGCCTTGAGCTTCGTGACGGGCTGGATCAGCGTATGCGGATGGGTGGCGTTGAGTGCCAGCGCGCCCTTTTTCTGCAGTTCCTTTGTCGGCAACATTGTGGCCGTGTTTAATGGCGGACACGAGCTACCGCCATGGCAGACGTTTCTGCTCTACGTTGGCTTCACGAGCATTGGCTTTGTCGTCAATGCCTTTGGCACGGGTCTGCTGCCTCTAATCACCAAGGCGGCCTTTTACTGGTCCATGGCGGGCTTTGTGGTGATGAGCATTACGGTGCTGGCGTGTGCGGCTCCCAACTTCCAGTCGGCGGCGTTTGTCTATGGCGAGTTTCGAAACAGCACGGGCTGGCCGGATGGCTTGGCGTGGCTCATTGGTCTGCTCCAAGGCGCTTTTGCGTTGACGGGTGAGTTGCGAGAAGGAGGAGAGTGAAGGAGGGAGAGTCGAGGAGAGGGAGGAGAGAAAAGAGAGACATGTGGTGACGGGACGGCTAACGCGGCATCTGGCAGGCTTTGACGCCGTGGCGCACATGATTGAAGAAATCCCAGAGCCTCAAGTCGAGGGCCCGCGCATCATGCTAGTTACTATTGTGATTGGCGTGGTTACGGGATTTATATCCATGAGCTGTCTGTTGTTTTGTCTTGACAGTGTCGAGGGCGTCATCGAGTCCAAGCTTGGGCCGCTGCTGCAAATGCTCATGGATGCGACGGAGAGCCGGGCGGGCAGTGTCTGCTTGCTTCTTTTGCCCATTGTGTGTCTCGTATTTACGTCGGTGATGCTTGTTTGCACGAGCAGCCGCATGACGTGGGCTTTTGCACGCGACGGCGGGATGCCCTTGAGCCATGTCTTTGCTCGGGTGCATGCGCGGCTTGGCGTGCCTCTGAATGCGCTCTTGTGGACGCAGGCGTGGGTCATCGTCTTTGGGTGTGTGAATCTGGGCTCGACGAGTGGCTTCAGCGCCATCACGTCGGCGTCTGTGGTGGCTCTCGGCGTCACGTATGCCATTCCTCCGGCGGTGAACATGGCCCGGGGGCGGCGCATGCTGCCTGCGAGCCGGGCCTTTAGGCTGTCCGAGACGGTGGGTTGGATGGTCAACGCGGTGAGTGCATATATACCACCGTACTAAAATACTACTATTAGTATATATAGGCAATTCGCGTGTGCTAATGGCGGTTGTGAGGCGCCACAGGTGGGCATCTTGTGGACAGTCTTGACCACGGTGCTTTTTGTCTTTCCGCCTAATCTACCAACAACTGCTAGTAACATGAACTACTGCATAGTGGCCTTTGGCGTTATGCTTTGCATAGCTTGTCTGACGTGGCTGGTTGATGGGCGCAAGCACTACCAAGGGCCCCGGATGGACCGAGAGCTGCTTCAGCAGGCAAGCATGGAGGAGACAAGCTGAGATGGAGGACCAAGCTGAGATGAATGGCGGCAAGCCAGAGAGATGGGGCAATGGGATAAAGGCTGTTTCAGCAAGGTTAGAGGCTACAGCGTCAGGGGCTCAGACAGTGTTTGGCGTTGGCGGTACGGGGTGCCAAGACACCAAGGCGTCCAACATTCGTCTTGAAAGTGCTCTTTGTCTGTGGCGCACAGCTGGCGGAGGGGAAGCTTGGTCACATTTAGCCAAAGGGAATCAATCAAGCCGCCGTCACATGAAGTCGACGACTTGGGCCTTGGCAGGGTGACATGACTGTTGCCGTCTCACTTTTTTGCTCAATTGGCTCAGTCTAGCAGCAGCATTTGCCTCGGTAACGACAAGAAGCAAAAAAAAAATAATCAAAAAAGAAGAATCGAGTTAAGCGCATCTCTGCTTGCTCTTGCTATGCCATGCCCATGAGTTCCGGTAGGCTGGACGTTTCAACGTTTGGAGGCACTCCCTCTTTAGCCGCACAACGACAATGGGGCAAACGCAAACACTCCCCCCCGGAAACGATAGCTACAGTAGCAACATTCAGTTGGCTGGAGCTTAAACCTCCTTTTCCGAACATCGTAATAGTACGTGCTGGATATAATGGCATGACTGTCTGTGCAGCTAATTCGATTCCTTTTTTTTTTAATATTACTAAAACGATTAGACGCCATGTTGAACCTCCGACGCCGGAGCAGAGAACACACGAGGCATTTTTTCCCCCCATGCCGCAGCCAAGCCTCGGGATCGCTGGCAAGAAGCAGCAAGCGCAAAGGCGACGCACAAAAACGACTCCTCGTATGCATCACGTGTGTATCGACAAGCTCGGCAACCGCGCCTATTTGGTGACGGCTTTAAAAAAAAAAAACATGGCGCCGGAAAAATTTTTAAGTACTCGCTCACTTGCTGGGGCTCCGTCATTTTCGACGGTGACTCAGCCTCATGCCAGCACATAAAACACATGCATTCTAGACACAAACAAGTGGTTGTGCCTTGATGCGCTGCAACCCCACGAGGCAATAGGCGAGAGGCGCATAGGGAAAGGCAAGGGAAAAAAAAAGACAGCAAATCGTGGCCAGCCTGTCAGGCACCTGGGGCTGTAGGGTAGCGGGGTGCGGGTTCTTGGGGGTGGGCCCAAAGGGATCAAGCTCGACACCACTTGCGGCGCTCGGATGCAACCTGGCGCTCGCACCAATCACAGCGTCGTCTGCTCAAGTCGCGATACTCGTGTCCCGTGGCGGCGCCCCGCCTGTCGTCTTGTAGTAGGTACCTGCGCTAACACCTTCGGGCCAGACGCCAATCCGTCTGCTTGGGATTCCAATTTGCTCTCCTCCCCCCCCCGATTCCTCTCTTGTGCTTGTTGACTTTTTTTAATTCCACGTCGTCGTCTGCTCTTTGTTGCTCCCTGTCACCATTCATCTTCCATCCACCCTCTTGCTACTCGTCACTGGTGGCATCGTGGTGCAGCTGTCGAGCCATTTTGCTGGATCCAGAGTGTCATCCACGGCTACCACCCCCCCTGCCACATGTGAAGGCGCCCTTGGATTACCGATCGGCCCCCAACCGACAAGTGCCGTCAGAAATCCCCCAGTTTCCCCCCCCAGCGTCATCATCCTTTACTCGGCTCCTCTGGCAGTCCTTCCCCAGTAGCATCTCATTCGGCACTTTTCTTCTTCTTCCTCCCTCTCAGCTATGGACTCTTTGCCAGCACACCCAGCTTCATTGTTCCTTGGGCTCTGATGACGAGGGATTAACAACAAACGCGCTCTCTCTGCTCCACCCGCGACAAGTCGCAAATTTACAAAGCCCCGGACCCCGGACGCGCCCCCCGGATCATCGATAACACAGCTGTCCCATGTCGTCAATGCCGCCGCCACTTGTGCTCACCTGTCATGGCCACGGCTTTGGATGCACAAGTCCCGGATCGTGGGCCCGCCGTCTTTGCCGTCACAACTGCCACCTTGGTGCTGGCCTCGGTCTTTGTTGGTGCTCGCATCGTCTGCCGCCACTTTATTGTCCGCAATGTTAGCTGGGACGACAAGATTATGGCCCTGGCCTGGGTCTTTGCTTTTTTCCTCTCCTTCACCATTGACTTGGCTGCCGTCAATGGCCTGGGTAAAAAGGATGCCGATATCCCAGGCGACGACTGGGGTACTTTGCGCCACTGCGAATATGTCTTTTCCATTCTCTACGTGAGTGGCGTTGAATCCTCTTTTTTTTTCCTTTTTTTTTCTTTTTTTTTGGCGGTGGGGGGCTTCATCCTCTTGCTGGCAGCTAACCATGAGTCTAGAATCCGGCCCTCATGGGAACAAAAACCAGCATCCTCATCTTCTACCTCCGCCTTGCAAAGAATACCCAAATTGTGCTGCGCTATGCCTCTTGGGTTACGCTCGCCGTTGTCAACCTCTCTGGCCTTGTCCTTACCTTTATGAACATTTTTCAGTGCACCCCGATACAGGCAGCCTGGGCGGCTGACTTTCACGGGCCTTCAACCTGCATCCCGCTCCTCACAGAGTTTATATGCGCTGCGCCAGTCAATATTCTTACTGATTTAGCTATTCTCGCTTTGCCCATTCCCGTGCTTACTGGCATGCGCTTGCCCTCGCGCCAAAAGACTATTCTCGTCATCACCTTTGCTCTTGGAATCTTCGTCACCATTGTCGATGTCGTTCGAATCTACTACCTGCAGCGCGCCATTACCGATGTGCCGACTGGCACCACGTCGGACCCCGAGTCTCGATTTGGCGGCGAGGCTGATTTCGCCTGGAATGCCTCCCTCTCTCTTATGTGGAGCGCCGTCGAGGTCAATGTGGGCATGGCTTGCGCCTGCATCCCTACCTTGAAACCCTTGATCCTCAAGCTTCTCCCCGCGATGCTTCATGATCCCAACGGTACCAGGACATCGAGCATGTCTCGCGGTCCCATGGATCCTGACATGCTCCGCCGCGGCAGCATGGCCACGGGAGGTGCCGTCGCCATCAAGGCTGACGAGGCGTTTCTGGCCGACGGCGATGTCCCCATTAAACCTGTCGACTTTTTGACTATTCCTGAAACGGCGGTCATCGTCGGCAGTAGTTCGCGACATGCGAGCTCAGACACGGCCACGCATGCTCCCACTAGCTTCACCGCCTCTTCAGCTCCCGAAAATGGCGTCTTTTTTGGCTTTGTCAACATGGCCAAGCCCAAGAGCATGCTCAGGGCTGGCACGGCGGAATCTCTAAAGTACTGCACCATTGTCTCGATTTTATTTTTTCTATGGGGTCTTTCCTATGGCCTCCTCAACACGCTTAATAACGCCGTTGCCGCTGTCAATCACATGCGAACATCACAGACCCTTGGTCTCACCAGCGCCTACTTTGGCGGCGGCTACTTTTTTGGTCCCTTGCTTGTTGGCGAGTGGATACTGCGCCGCGACGAGCATAATCGGACCAAGCGCCATGAAAAGAATGAGGCTGAACACGTGGGAGGCTTCAAGGCGACCTTTATTGTCGGCCTGTGCATCTATGGCATCGGCACCATCATCTTTTGGCCCTCGGCTGTGACAAACTCTTATGGCGGCTTCATGCTGAGCAACTTTGTCGTGGGCTTTGGTCTCTCGGTCCTCGAGGTTGGTGCCAACTCATTCATGGTGCTCTGCGGGCCGGCAGAATATGGCGAGACGCGCCTGCTGGTGGCGCAGGGCATTCAGGGCGTTGGCAGCGTCTTGAGTGGCTTGCTAGCTCAAAAAGTCTTTTTCAAGGGCATTTCCCAGGATAATATGCCCAACAGCATGACTCTAATCAATGTGCAATGGACCTATCTCGGCATCACTCTGCTCTGCGTCATTCTTGGTCTCTTTTTTTACTACATGCCGCTGCCAGAGGTGAGCGACAAGGAGTTGAAGCGATCGGCCAGTCTGTTGCCGTCTGTTGATCCTAAGCGGAGAAGCATTGGCGGCTTGGAGCTGCGGACCGTGAGCTTGATATTGGCCGTCTTTACGCAGTGGGTCTATGTCGCCTCCCAGGAGAGCAACAGCATATTCTTTCGCGGCCTCCTTATTTCCATATTCCCGAGCCAAGACGCAAGGCCTAAAAGCGAGCACGTGGAGACGCCAGACCGAAAGTACAATCCAGATCGACCCCCGGGCATCTCTCTGCCAATTCCCGACTACCTGCTGGTTGGCCATTCCGCCTTTGCCGTGTCGAGGTTTCTTGTCGGCTATCTCACCTATCTCTCCGTCTCGCGGCCGCGGCTGCCACAGCCACGCACCTATCTTAGCATTTGCGTCGCCATTTGCTTCATTTGCGCCCTGTTGCTCGTTACCGTGCGGCCCGCCAAGCCCGATCTTCTCGTCATTCCCGTCCTCTTCTTCTTCTTTGCCGAGGGGCCAATTTGGCCGTTAATATTTGCCCTTGGTCTGCGCGGACAGGGCCGTCGGACCAAGCGCGCAGCGGCCTTTATCACCATGGGAGGCTCAGGCCCGGCCTTTTTCCCCTTTATAATGTATAGCATTGCACGCTATGGCAACGTCCAGCGGGCCTATATTGTCATTATGGCGCTGCAAGTGGCCATGATGGCGTATCCTGCCTTTCTCGAAGTGTCACGGGCGGCGCGGCGGCTTGTTGACCAGCGGCCCGACTTGCGACACGGGCTGCCGAGCGACGACACGCCCTTGCACGAGATTATTGCGAGGCGCGAGGCACATACTGATGTGTGTGATGGGCAGCCGAGCCCGGGCTTCTTGCGCCGCATGTCCAAGGGACTCGACTTTGGCTTTGGCGGAGCGCACAAGGGATCCCACCCGGGGGGTGCTGACCATAGTGCGGATGTTAGTCCGAGGACCAGTACGGCGGATGCGGCTCGGCCTGTTTAACTGGACCTGGTTTTTTTTTTTTTTTCTTTTCTTTTCTCTCTCTTTTTACCCCTTGGGCCCTTGGGGGCTCTTTATATTTGGCAATGATGAAGGGCTTGTCTGGCATTTTGGCGACACTTTGGAGTTTTTTTCCGAGTCCTTTTTGATGCGAGCGGCGAGTTTGGGAATGGAGAGACTGGAGTTGAAACAAGTCTAGGATTTTGGACTACTTTTTTTTTTATTGCTTATTCCAGGGTATGCGGCGCAGTGACGAAGGAAATGAGGGCGAATATGGGCTTTTTTCTCCTTTTATTTTTTGGGAGTATTTTAATACCCGAGGACGCTTGCGGGCGAGGCGTCGATTAGGACCAAGATGATTTTGGGGACATCAAGTACACGAATTGCCCATTTATATGAAAGAGTAGCTACATTTTGTGATTAGGGGCGCAAGGGCATTGTATGGTTGTGACGACGTGCCCCTTTTTTGATGGTGATGTGGAGGACGAGGTGAATTTGCTCAAGGGCAATAATGTCAATGCAGAGGGGAGGGACAAGACGAGGAAAAATCGTAAAAAAAGATGATGAAAATTTACTATTAAAATTATGTGACTAGCCTTTATTCGTATGATGCGGGTCATTGTTTAAATAATGGTCTAAAAATGGTCATTGCAAAAGATTTTGAGGCGTCCAAAAGTGTGCAAACATGTTTTTCCAGTGCGCCACCCAGTAAAGTAGTATATATAAAGATGTGTGTGTGTTTGATGGGAATTTTCTTTTAAAAGAGAAAAAAAAGTCTGGATTAGCCTGCAGCGTTTCTGATTGCGGCCTCAGCAGCGGTTTTGCGCCAGTCTGTTAGGCATAGGTAGGTGTATTCGATGAGGAGGACGCTGGATGGAGGTTAGCAGACATTGTAAAAAAAAAAAAAAGAAAAAAGAAAGAGAAAAGAGAGAGAGAGAGAGACTTACACGACGAGGCCCAAGGTGAGACCGAGAATGAGACCGTGACATTTCCAATCCAAAACAAGGCCAAAAGCGAGAGCACAAGGCAGCGCAACGAGGTAATAGGCAGAAAGGGTGGCGGGCCCGCCAATATATTGCCTGCCGATGCCGCGCAAGAGGCCGTGAGCGGTTGCGGCGAGACCTTCGAAGCAGCAGGTGACGCTGAGGAGGGGGAGGACGGTGCTGGTGAGGGCGGCGACGGCGGGGTCGTTTGTAAAGATGTAGGGGAGGCGGAGGCGGAAAGCGTTGTAGATGAAGAGGTTGGCAAGGCCGGTGATGCAGGTGGCAACGACGGCCTATTTTTTTTTAAAGAGGTTAGTATATCGTGTCTAATATTTTGTGGCGGAACATTTTGGCCATGGTAGCAGCGTAGGCCAAATAGGTAATGTTGGGCAAGTAGTGGTAAATTGTAGCACAGCAGACTTACAACTTTGGCAGCAACTCTTGCCGAGTCGACGAGGCCGGCGCCAATAAGACTGGCGATGCGCGTGGATGCGGCAATGGAGACGGAAAAGGGTATCTGAAAGGATATAGTAGCCACGGCGACTAGGATGCTCTGGGCAGCGAGATAATCTATGCCGAAGCGGCCCGAGATGAGAATCATGACCTCAAAAGCCAGATATTCTGCCTCGACGACAATCATTCCTGGAATAGCAAGGCGGATCATGGTGTACCAATTTGTAAAGGCGTGGGAGCTAAAGCCTCCCCAGCACGACGATCCATTGATAAACTTGACGTAGAGA
This sequence comes from Ophiocordyceps australis, assembly GCA_002591415.1. NCBI lineage: Eukaryota > Fungi > Ascomycota > Sordariomycetes > Hypocreales > Ophiocordycipitaceae > Ophiocordyceps > Ophiocordyceps australis. The sequence continues at coordinate 26,459 of NJET01000182.1, read as the reverse complement.
ATTAACAGTATGGGGATCAAGGTCCTGGTAATGGCAACGGCAAGGGGGGCTCCAATGAAGCCGAGCTTGCCGACGAGGAAGGAAATAAGCAAAACATGGCAAGGCGCGGCAATGACAAGGATATAGGTAGTTGCCCGGAAGAGGCCCTGGGCTTGGAGAAATCGCTTGCCGGTTTCGAAGAGAATGTAGCCCGGGACGCCGAACAAGAGGACGCGGAGGTACAAGCTGGTGAGATGGGCCGCTTGCGCATCAGATACAACATGTATAATGATGGACTCGGAGTATAGCCATAGGAGAGAAATGGGGACTAGCAGGCAAAAGAGAAAGAGCGTCATGCGCTGGCAGTAACGCCCAATGAGATGCTTGTCTCCGGAGCCGTATGCCTGGGCGCACAGCGTGTCCAAGCTGGTGGCGAGGCCTTGGATCGGGGCAAAGCAGGTAATGGCAGCAGACAGGTTTGCCACTTGAGGCGTGTTAGTGTGCAGGGACGAGTAAAGTGCAGACTAGAGTAAGCGACTTACAAGACACGGCCCCCAGTTCAAGCTTGCCCATCTTGCCGGCGGCGATGAGACTGAAGGTATCGACAGAGTATTGCAGGAGAAAGGTGACGGCAAGAGGCAAGGCCGAGGTGGTGATTATCCTGGCCTCCAAGGGCCACGAGGCGCGAGGATTGCCCATGGGGACAGTATGCTGCTCCTCGAGCAAGTCTTGAATATGGCATGTATCTGTCGGGCTGCTGGGCCCGTATATGGACTTGAGGAGGGGAGAAGTCTCGGTGTGGCTAGCTGTGTAGCGCCGGCAAGTCTTGGTGACGCGCTGCTGGAGGCGCGAGACTAGTGTGCGCGCCATGGCTTAGACTGGTCCAAGACGAGAACAAGAAGGAATGAACTAGCCCCCAACCTTTGGGGGGGGGGTGGCAAAGGAGGAAAAAAAAATACAAAGCCACTCAAGACTCGCCATGCAGTGATGAAGAGAGACTGGGCTTTGGGACTAAATATCATGCTTGCAGTGTTTAAAAAAAAAAAGCTCTGTTCAACAAGAGAGCCTAGTGGTGCAACTAATCTAGAGTGAAACATTTTTCTTGGGCGCCGCTTCCCCCCCCCCTTCCCTCTCTCCTCTGTGAAAAGAAGCAACAATGGGCCAAGCCCCGGTTCGGATAAGACGAATAGCGCCGATGGGGCGAGTCATTGGCGGTTGTTTGCCATGACGGCTTGGGATTGCAACGAGGAGTAAACAGTCCAGAGTGTCATGACCAAGGCAGGAATACAACGCAATATATTAAACCATGTATAGTTAAACGACGGGATTTATATTTTTTTTTTAAAAAGATTTAGGAAAATAGATCAAGGGCTAGATGGATCGAGTAGCGGTGGGAGTTTGAAGCCCAAGGCACATGACAGACATTGGCGTTTGCATATTTTTTTGCTTTTGCTCTTGTTTAGAGAGCTAGCGGTTATATGACGTGGCTTCTTGTGTGGTGATGAGAGGCGAATTGATGACTCTGGTTTTCTTTTTCCATCAAAACGCCCGCTCCAATCGGAGATGGAGGCTTTGTCTTTTTTTTTTTTTTTTTTTTGGTGTGTGTCTGACGCTTGGCGAGGGGGCGGGTGCTGTGTCATGCTGGAGAGGTTGTGCATCACCAAAAAGGGTACCATTGTACGAGACGGGGGGGAGGATGGGAAAAAAACAGGGGGGGGAGCTTGATGTGACTTGGCCCGCGGACCAGGGTATCTTTCGGCAGTGTTTGAGCGCAGATGGGGAGTTTGGGCTCGGATGCGACGTATACAGGGCATGGGGGCAATATCGTGCCGTCGAGCTTCCTTTTGGTGTTTTGGGTCAGCGGTGGAAGGAAATAGGGGGGGGGGGGGATATGGTTTTGGCTAAGCTGGAGTGGAGAGTGCGAGGTAGAGAAGAAGTCATTTGTGATGCATCTTGGGATGTGCAGAGTAGATTGCAGTCATTTTTTGGTGGGTGATTTTTTTCAGCCCGGGGCGGCATGGTGGCTACTGGATGGAGAAGAGAGGTGGCTACTGGATGGAAAAGAGGTGGCATCATGGTTGGATGTGAGAGGTGGCTACTGGATGGAAAAGAGGTGGCATCATGGTTGGATGTGACGCGTGGGCTGTATGGGGGTGATTTGGGAAAAGGACAGGCAAGTGACGGATTCGAGCAGAGGGCAAGGCGAGGTATGCATGTATATTGCTCAAGAAGCTCTTTGAGAAGAATGCAGTGATTGAAGCACTTGTTGACAGGGATTGGTAGCAAGCAAGGATTGGTCCATGCCACCACGGTTAGACTCGAGCACGTCTTGCGGCAGGAAAGCTGATGACGCTTTGCTAGTCTGTGCAACCCGTCTCTGACGAACCACCACTTGCAATAGCCTCCATCTGGCTGCTCACTGGCGGCAGGAAGCGCACGTCTTGGAGATGCAGCACGTTGCTCCGAATAGCAGCCAGCACGTCTCCGCTACGAGCCTGTACGTCTGGTGCCGGCGGCGTGGGCGAAGCGACATTACCTGCTTGCCCATGGAGGATATCCTGCAGCGCCCAGAGACAGTGCCGCGGCCCCTCGTGCGCAACGTGAGCCCGCAGACGAGCCCACCAGTCTGCCGCATCCACCGGCTGGAGAGGATATGCAAAATCACGCGTCAGCATGGCCCAGTAGTCGCGCATGGCCACGCCCTCGAGAATCTTGACCACCAGGGGCCTCGTCTCCAGCAAGACGGCTTCACACACTGCGCGGGCCACAGCGCCCACTGGGCAAACGTATAGCCAGCCGCTGCTCGGCCTGCTGTAGGAACCGAGCTGTATGGCCGTCTTGGTCAGCGCCCAGAGATAGTCGCTTGTATTCGCCAGCCCGTGCGGCACATCGCCAATGATGAAGCTTGGCTTGACGATGCGCACAAGGTGTTGGTTTGCGCTGCTGCTGGCGGCGAAGCGCTTGACCAGCAGCTCAGAGACGAGCTTGGACTGTGCGTAGCCGGTGGCGTGCGCGGCGGCGTGTGCCAAGAGGGCGTCGTCGTCGGCGGTGGCGCTGAGAAGCTGGCCTCCTGAAACATGGACGAAGCGAGCAGGTTGGCCGCGTCCCGCCAGAGCTTGTAGTAGCTGGAGCGTGGAGAGCGTGTTTGCGCCGCAGAGGCTGTGATAGGATCTGTTCCACTGCACTGCTGCGCCGTTGTGGATAATGGCGTCGACGGCGGGCTGTGCCTCTCCCGTGAGACGAGCCCACTTGGCCGCGTCGAGGCCGAGTCGCGGCGCCGAGAGATTTCCGGGCCAGATTTCCAGCCGCGCCGCGTAGCTGCTGCACCACCATTTTGCTTGTGTGGCGGCGTCGACGATGCGCTCAAGCCCGTGTTGCGCGCTGGCAGCTCGGACGTGGATGATAATATGCGTGTTGTGCGTGGCGAGCAGCTGGTGCAGAATCTCGATGCCGAGGAAGCCCGTCGCGCCGGTGAGGAACACGCTCGACACGGGGCCGGGGGGAAACGAGTGCGGTGGCGCATTTGCTTTGATGAGCGAGGCGAGGGCGTCGACTTGCTGCATAATGTCTACGCCGTCCGACTCTGGCGGCTGGCCGAGCTGATGAGCCGAGACGAGGCCTGCCAGCCCGGAAATGGTCAAGCCAGGGCAAAGGAGTTTATCAACCGTGAGCTTGACGGCGTACCGCTCGTGGATCCATCTCGACAGCGTCATGACTTGGATGGAGTCGATGCCCGCCGCCACCAAGTCAAAGTCGCGACCCGTCAAGGCCGCCGCTGCTTTTTCATTTCCATTTGCAATAATGCCGCCCACGCGAGAACTCAGCTCCTGCTTTAGCCCATTGTCAGACACAAGAGGCGCCCTCTCACCAGCCAACGTCTCTGCTTCAGAGAGCCAGACTCGCACCCGCCGTCTATCCACCTTTTTCGAATCGGTGAGCGCTAGACTCGACACCATGAGCCACGCCGACGGCACCATGTAGGCTGGCAGCTTGGCCGCGAGCATTGCAGAGGCGTCATCGAGGAGGAGCCTGTCGGGCACGAGTTGCAGAGGCGTGGGCTGAGCGAGAGCAAGACGCGGCTCAATGACGGCCACTAGGCGCTGGGCATAGAGGCCAGAGTCGGGCACGTCTACCAGACACTGCTTGACGCTGGGGTGGCGGGCCAGATGGTGCTCAATCTCGGCCAGCTCGATTCTCTGCCCGCGAATCTTTGCTCTTTTCCCACACCTCGTTAGCCGCAGGCAAAGAAAGACTTGGCAGCGTAACTTACTGCGTGTCGCGGCGGCCGACAAAATCAATACTCCCGTCCATTCTATACCGCACCAAGTCCCCCGTCCTATAGAAGCGTCTCCTCCGCCTCAGCCTATCCACACAGCGCCAGCCCCAATGCCGCTCAAAGACGGCCTTGCTCCTCTCCTCATCCCCCAGATACCCCCTGGCCAGCGTCGGCCCTTCAACCACCAACTCCCCCACTGCCCCTACACTGGCCAGCCACCGCGCATTCCTCACATCCACCACCCAGCACCGCGCGCTAGCAATGGCCCTGCCCACCGTCCGCCCCGAGTCGCCCGCCTCACACGTCTGCGCCAAACACCCCCCCGCCTCGGCTGGCCCGTAGCAGTTGATGACGCGCGGCACCAGGCCGACAAAGTGGGCAACCTGCTCTGGCTTGAGCGCCTCGCCCGCCAGCACCAGCGTCTGCAGCGAGGGCACGCGTCGCGGATCCGGCAGGCTGGCCAGGGCAAACGAGGGCGTGAGATCCAGCCAGGTGATGCCGAAGCGCTGAATCACCAGCTCCAGGTTGTTGAGGCGCTCCTCTTCCGACGGGATGCACACGCAGCCGCCCAGCGAGAGCGTGGCAAACACGTCCACCGTGCTCACGTCAAACGTGTAGGCGGCAAAGTTGAGAACGCGCGAGTGCTGGTCCAGGTGAAGTGCCTGCTGGTAGGCCTGGTTGACGCTGCACACAGAGCCGTGTTGCTGGACGAGGCCCTTGGGGTGCCCGGTGCTGCCCGAGGTGAAGAGGACAAAGGCCGCGTTGGAGGGAGAGACGCGCGTCTTGGGGCTGGTGACTTGAGGCGGCAGCGAGTTGACGAGGGCGTCGTCAATGATGAGTATGGGCAGGGAAAAGGAGGCCAGCGCTGGGGCAGTCTTGGCCGACGCGAGTATGAGCTTGGCCTCGGCGCGGGCCAGGATGGAAGCCAGTCGCTGGGTGGGATGAGAGGCATCAAGCGGGACAAACGCACCCCCGGCTTTGAGAATGGCCAGCGAGGCAATAACAGCAAACTTGCTCTTTTCAAACGCCCACGCCACCAAGACTTCTGGCCCCACGCCAAGCTGCACCAGGCGGTGCGCCACCTTGTTAGCCAGAGCCGCCAGCTGCGCGTATGAATAGCTGCCGTCCCACGCACACACTGCAGGAGCGCCGGGCCGCCGCCGAGCCTGCTGGTCAAAGAGGTGGTGTAGACAGGCTGGCGCGGCCACGGGCGGGCGGGCGTTCCATGAAGCGACGAGCTTGCGGTCCAGCCGGGTGAGGGGGTTGAGCAGGCTGGTTTTGCGGCCGGGGTGGGCCACGGCGAGGGCGAGGAGGGAGCGGAGGGTGTGGAGGAGGTGGGAGGGGAAGGAAGGGGGGAAGAGGGCGGCGGAGAGGGAGAGGGAGAGGAGGAGGGAGGGGGGGGAGGGGGTGGTGGTGAGGAGGATGTCTGGCTGGGGAGAGTTAGCTGGAGGATCAAGAGGAAGAGGAGAGTAAAGAGGATATCAAGAGAATGGTCAAGGGCTTCACGAGGTGTTGAGAGGAGAATAAAAAGGATATCAAGAGAATGATAAAGTGTCGAGGGAGAATCAAAAAACCCACCTCGGGAATCAAGTCGTCCACCCTCATCTCTGCCCTCCTCCCCTCTCCCCCCAACACCACCGCCGTATTAAAACAATGCGCCACCTCTTTACTAACCCCCCTCTGTCCCTCCCGCCCCCCAACCCGCTCAACCACATCCGCCACAACATCATCATCCCCCACATCCAAGCTATGAAGCACAACCTCTGCCCCCCCATCGCCACTCTCCCGCACAGACGCAAAGCATACATGGTCCGTTGCCAGATAAATCTTTAGCAGCAGCGCCCATGCCGCCAGAACCAGCCTGCTCGTCGGCTTGACATTTTTTATTTCCAGGCGTGCCTCGACTCTTGCTTGAGTGGGCAAGTGGTGCAGGGGCTGAAAGATGCAAATGTGCGGCTCCTTGGCTGCCATGATGGGGGGCGCAAGGCTTGGTCATGGGGGGCTTGCGGTTTTACTTTGTTGTCTGGGCTATAAATCACCACGCGCTGACAACCCACTTGATTTCAGTCATGTGTTTTGTTGCATCATGCTCAAACTCTATACTTGACAACTCTTGCTTGTATAACTAGTATATATAAAAACCCCGTCATATACCCCCTTTTGAAATTAACAAGCACGTCACAGAGTCTAGTCTCCAGACTCAAAACTCGAGACAAGATGATATCAGACCGTCAACCTCCAACAAGGCAACTCTACCTACCTAAACGAGCTACTACCACCTCTTTGCCAAAATGATATTCCACCCCTTCCCACACGCACGCCCACCTCTTTGTCCACGTTGCCCAGTCTGCATATGCAAGACGGCCGAGACTGGGTTTGCATCATGCAACGGGCTGGCTTCTTGAGCCGCCCCTGCGCCGCAGCCCCGCGGAACATGCCGCCTCCTCGTGAAGCTCAAGCTCCATGGATTCTATATATATTTTTTTTTATATATTGGGGAATTTTTTTTTTATTTATCCATTTGCATTTCAAAGCTGGGAATTCACTTATCCAGACTGTGTGCTTGGCATTCACTTATCCATAACCTGCGTTGCTCTTACATCTTTGCCCTTTGAAAACAAAAAATGGTGCCTCTAAGCTTCAACGCCGGCCTTTGCGGCCTGGTGGTGCTCCTGGTAGCTTTGCTCTTCCGCCTCTTCGTCTGGCGGGTGCTCACCTCGCCGCTAAGACGCGTTCCCTGCGCCCATTGGAGTTGTAGCGTCTCGTCGGCGTGGATTCTGTGGACGCGCTATCGCGGGCGGGAGCTGGCTGTTGTTACCGCCAAGCATCGCCAGCTGGGCCCCATTGTGAGGCTGGGGCCGGCAGACTTGTCAATTAGCTGCTATGACGACGGCATCAGGACAATCTACAATGGGGGATTCGAGAAACCCGGCTACTACGACTTCTTTTCCTACTATGAGCAGAAAAACGCCTTTTGCAGCCTCTCGCGCCAGGAGCATATGCTGCGCAGGAAAAGAATCACAGCCGCGTATACAAAGACTTCCCTCTTTGCTTCCGAATCACTCTCCTCTCTCACGCAAGCAATACTCTACCAGCGCCTCTTACCCCTTGTCCAGCACCACGCACAGCGCCAAGAGCCCACCGACATTCTATCACTCAGCTACGGCCTCAGCCTCGATTTACTCACAGCCTTTCAGTTTGGCCTCTGCTCCGCCTCAAACTTTGTCGAGAATCCCGCCGCGCTGCAGGTTTGGAACAGGCACTATGAGGAGCGCTACTGCAAAGAGGCCTTTTGGCCGCAGGAGCTGCCCAGCCTGACGCGGTGTTTGGGGCGGCTGGGCATCGAAATGCTGCCAAAGTCACAGGCTGAAGCCAGTCGCTATCTCGAGGATTGGCTCCTGGCGCTGTGTAACGGAGCAGAGAGGGTGTGTCTTGCAGCGGAGAGGGAGCCGGTGTCAAGGGCAAATGTCCCGGTTGTGTACCAGTTGGTAAAGAAGGGGGTGCAGGGCGACATGGCCAACGAAGGAGCCGAGGCCAAGAGACGGGCAATTGCGAGTGAGCTTTTTGATCAAATGTGTAAGTCTAGTTCTGGAGACGAGGTGTGTGACGCTAGGTTGGAGCTAACCTTTCCAAAAGCCGGCGGACGCGAAGTCCTAGGTAAGCAAAAGACTGGGCTTCATTATTGACACAGACTTTACCAACAAGCATCAGGCCTCGTTCTAGCCTATACAATCTACTACCTTTCTCAACACCCAGTTGCGCAAACCAAGCTACGCGCCGAACTTGCCACTCTCCAGCCCAGCATGCACCACTCCCACAGCCCGCAAGCCCTTCCGCCCCCGCAGTCTCTAGATACCCTGCCCTATCTCTCCGCCATCCTCAAAGAGTCTCTTCGCATGCGTCCCACCAGCACGCCTCTTCCCCGCGTCACGCCAAGAGACCGCGCCGTGTCCTTGGCTGGCATAGCTGGCATTCCGCCCGGCACGCGCGTCAATGCGTTTCAGTGGCTGGTTCATCGCAATCCGGATAATTACGCCAATGTTGACGAGTGGGAGCCTGACCGGTGGCTGCAGGAGAGAAAAGATGGGAGGGGGTTGCTGCTATGGCCTTTTGGGGGTGGGAGTCGCATGTGTGTTGGCGTGTCCTTGACTCATTACCGTATGTGTCCATTTTTCTACTTTTTTTTCTCTCTTGTTTTTACGTTTCTTCTTCTCTTCTACGCCTGGTTACTTGTAGAGTCTTTTACTTTCATCTGTTGCCTATTGCTGACTGAGTATAGTTATGCGATATATTCTGGCCATTTTGTACTCCAACTTTACTTCCCGCGTCGTCTCTAAAAAAAGTGGGGATTTCGAACCAGGTTCAACCGAGGATGAAATTTTGCTGCAGTTTGAGCCCTTGTAAGGGCCTCGCTACAAGATGATGCATGGCTTGCTGCTTTCCGTTATTTATATACACTTCATGGTCCACAAGGACCGACAAGATTGCGCCTACAAGGCGTTTGCCTTTAAGAAATAGAAGACCAAGTTGCATTGCAGTCACTTGGGACTAGAGAAACTAGTACCAACTAGAGAAACTAGTACCAGTTCCTCAAGAATCGTGCACATGTCGAGGCGCCTTTTCTGACAAGAGCTCCTCGAGCCGAGTAAAGTGCATGTCTGCAAAGAATTCCTCGCGCTGACGAAGCGTCTTTTCTCGAGGGCATGCACCTGCGGCATTGAGCATCATTTCCTCTACACTAGCAAGATAGAGGGCTTGCATGTTTTCGGGGGTGCGAGGGAGGAGCGTGTCTTTATGGATATCATCTTGAGATCTAAATGTTTTTGGCATGGGTCGGCCTGAGTCCATGTTAGCTGCGAGGATATGGATAAAATCAAGACGTTATAATATACTATACCATAAAACTTTTCCATGGCCGCCACCATGTCGTTAAAGGTTGACCACTGTCCGGTAATATACGTCGTGGGTTCCTAAATCGTCTAAGCAAAAAGTCAATTTTCCCCCTTTGGCTCAAGACGTCTTACCCATTTCGGCACAGCAAGGAGCCTAATAAGCGCCCTCGCAATGTCCTGCCCGCTTGTAAACGACTGCACCTCATCGCCCGTCCCCCTAATACACGCCTTCCACCCATCCGGATCAATGGGAAACTCATCAGGAATAGACGGCATGTGCTTCTTCTCTCCCGGCAAACAATAATCCATGATCCAGCCATTATTCAAAATAGTCCACTCTACTTTTTTTTCCTGGCGCAGAATTTCTCGAAACGGTACTCGCGATTCGGTAAAGTAGCTGGGCGAATTGGGGAAGTGGTCAATGTTGCCGGCGAATTCAGATGGGATGAAGCGTTTGCACGTATTTGACTTGCGGCATGCGTCGAGACAGGCGCGGTGCACGTCAATATATGTCGCGCCATCGCTGTTATTAAAGGAAATCAAGGTGCTGGCGCTCGTGTCGTTGAGAATGTCGAGGATGGAGTCGCACGTGTAGTCGCTCCTGCGCACGTCTATTCCGCGCTGCTCGAAAAAGGGGCCCTTGTAAGACTAGGTTTCTGGTGTTAGTTTACAGGTTGGCAAGGATAAATATTCGCCTTGTAGCTGGATAAGCGCTGTTAAAACTAGACTTGTTGCAAAACTTGCCTGACGCGAAATAACAATGAATTGATAGCGGCCGTCGGCGAGTAATTCGTCGCACATGTATTTGCCCAGGTTTCCCACCGATAACAAAGCTATGGTTTGCATCTTGTAAAGCAGTGTCTTTGAGACTTGCATGTTTGACTCGGTCAGGGACCTGTTGGTTGCTTTTATGTCGCGTTTTATGGTCTTGGCTCATCTTGAATTCATTCTCTATATTGGCCAAGTGGACCAGGGCCAGCGTCAGAGGGGGGTCAGCTGCCCAGCGGGAAGAGTTGCAGGAGAGAGCCGCAGTTGCCATCACATGCTATAGCGCCCTTGCTGTAGCTACACCGTCCTGACGGCTTGACGTATTTTTGATACTGCTACACAGTGGATTGGAAGCAAGGTTTAGCAGCATGTGTATGCCGCTGCCCCATGGACAGCCAGACATGTCCTACAACTAATCTACGCAAACCATCTCATGGCCCACAATCACGACGAGTTTTATGCAACATGGACTTGGAAGCTAGTGCTCTGATTGACTGGCTGCACACAACTCCAACTATACAGCAAACGACCATGCCTCCTTCTCGTGCCCTCTCATAGTCAGCATTCCAAGTACCGCCTCATCGACTTGCTATACAGCCCTTGTCTTTTGCCCCAAGCCACCAGCTACAGAATTGCACACGGGTTAATATTGCGTTGCCCGCCGCCGCCCCCTTGGTTCCCAGGCCGGAATTCATCCCTAAACTGATTCTGCAGCTGTTCTGCTTCTCTATTCAGCTGGTCCAGGCGCGCCAGCTCGGCTTCGGGGTTATTACGCGCGCCGCCGCCGAGCGGAACGGGCTCTTGTGGCAGCGGAATGACGCCGGGGACGCCATCGGGCGGGGGAATCGGGTTGCCGCCCGCGCGCTTGTCGAGCACCGAGCTGGATGCTGCGAGACTGGTGGCGAGGAAGAGGATAGCTGCCAGGACCTTCATATTGGTAGAAAATGGAATGGGTTTAAAGCAGAGATTTGGATATATGTAGTATGTAGGAGGGCTTTTGCGTCGGGTTCTTCTTGTTCGGGTTTCAAGTTGCAATGGTCTAGTTTGCGTAGTTGATTAGCAAGCCGGAGCTGTGTAGCAAGGGAAACAGGCCTTTTCTTATACTCGACGTCCGCGGCAGATTGCAATCCTCTTCGAAAATAGTAGGGTTGGCAAGTCTCGTCTAAGTGCCTTCTTGGCGCATCATGCCGCGGCAAACGAGACGACTAGCTGTATGAGCAGGGCTAGATGACGAAACCCCAAGGGGGGGGGGAAATACCCGAAGAGATTTATGATCAGGGGCGCCCTAGAGTCAGTTGTGAACCTCCTCAGCCGACTCGTTCATCAGTCCGGGGGGTGCCGTACTCGATCTGCATAAGACGGTGACGCCATGGGAGACTGTTGTCGAGTAAGTTGAGATGAAGGAGCTGTATCAACTAACGAATAATGTAGAATAGATTCTCGGGATAACAAAGTTGAGATGGAGTAGCGGTTTTACCGAATTCTTTTCAGGTCCTTGGAACAGCTCCTTGAAACAAACCATCCTTGCGTATCTTATACGGAAAGCAGTAGTGCCCGTGGTGCATAATACCCGTCGACGTGTGGATTTGAGAGCTAAGCACTGTGCTCTTGAATATTCTACTCTGCACAGCTCGACGCCCTCTAGGTGCTTACCCAGTCTCTGTCCCAATTTAGTCTACGAGGGTACTTGTCTACGCCCTTTAGATCTTTACCAAATCTCTGTGTGAAGAATAGTCTACTCTTAAAAACCATTGATGGATTTCATCTACCCCTAATGATCTACAGATCACCCCTCTCTAGCCACCAACCTTGATGCGGGTGTTGCCATTTCCGCCGCCACTACCACCAGGCACCTCACAAGCTCGAGGAAACAGTCCACCCGCAATATCCCTTTTTCCAAAGCCGCTTCTAGTAACCAAGCCACTCTTATCCAACCCGTGGGCTAGACGCGCTTCAATGTCTGAGCTATCAATGTGGTAGTTGGGTGCCGCAGCGAGATTGGTTCCGACGGGCTCATTTTCCGCATAAGGGCCTCTGGCGAAGAAAAAGTTTCCCTGAGGCTGGCTTCCGTCGCAGTTTGTCGAGTTGACTACCTCTCTGGCTCCATCGACGCAGTAAGTCACGTCAATGTCCTTGTCAGCTTCTTCGGCCTGGGCCGTGGCTAGGAAAAAGGCCGCAGCGGCGAATTGTAGGGTTGGGAGGGTAATGTGTGCGCCCTTCATCTTGGTTCTGATTTCAAGATTTTTTTTAAAAAGACTTGTGTTTGGTAAAAGTGATTGTAGAGGATTGTCTAGGCGCAAGAGACTGGAAACAATGGTTAAGCTTGAGCATCACTTGAGGATGCATGGGGGGACTGCTCTTAAATATTTTCGTACTAGGGGATCAAGTTGTAGACCCCCACCTAGCATCCCTTCTTCTTCTTCATCTTTGTCAAGATCTTACACTGTATAGAAGAGCACGACATGGTCCAGAGTAACATGTAGGGCATGGAAGATGCAGAATGCATTACTCGTGGGGTCATCCCTAGTCCCAGCCCTAGTGCCAGTACATCTAGATCTAGCTACTAGATAAGGCACCTTGCACGCAGTAGTTGCTTGGCATAACAACCTGGTAGGACTAGAGGGCTCCAGGGCGCGAAATATAAAGGGGGGATATAGAAAAGACGTACCGGCGACGTTGGACAAACTTGATGCAATCTAGTATTATAGTCTTGTCGAAAATTTTTATGCAAGCGTCTTGGTAAGAGCCAGAAGCGGCCAATGGGCATTACCCGAAGGCTAAAAGCGAGAATCTGTATCCGTAACACTTTGAATCATGAGTTTCAAGAACAGGAACCTGTTGCTTAGGTAACTACAAATTGGCCATGTAAAAAGCAGACTTTTTAAGACTAGCCAGACAAGGCCCCAAATTGTGGGAGAGACTTTTGCATGTCTTTTTACTCAAGTATACCGCTTCCTATAGCACAGTATTAATATTTGACAGTTTCTGATTGATTATACCAAAGAAAACTCAACGAAAATGATCATGGCGGCACATGTAGTGTTGTACGTGTGCGCTTGGCCGACTCAAGATTGGTTTGCATAACGCTAGAATTTAGCCATGGCATACACAGCCGAACGGTAAAAATTATCCCGTAATCTAGTGTCTGCCCTAAATTACCTCCACCAACTAAGCGGCCCGCCCGACTAGCTAGTCTCGAACAGCCCTGCTCTTTACGTCGGACTCGTGCAAGTTGAAGAAGCTTCAGCAACCCAAGCGCGTTGATTGAATCAGTATCAGTAGCCCAACAGCCTACAAGCTGGGGATATAACAGCCCGACAAGGGACTGAGACACGCCGCCGATGAATACGAGTTTCTGTTCTTCCTTTTTTTTTACATGTGCTCGCTTATATTATTTTTTGTTGATGACTCGCTTCCCGTCAGAACTTCAAACGCCGTAGTGCGCCAAGCACTAGACTTGACTACCGGACGAGGTGAGACGCAGCGCATTTCCCGAGACGGTGAATCCCGCCCGGGGTTGGGGCGCATGGCTACCCGTCTCTCAAGACACAATGGCCCTCTTGGCGGGGTTTTGACAAGGAGAGGCGAGGCATAATTTCGGGCCTCTGAAAGAGTCATTTAAGAATTTTGGTTCTTCGCAGGCTGAGAGAGAGTTGGGATAGGTGAGTGAATAGGATGGCTTGGACAAGAGAGCCAAGGTATCAGCCTGAGGCGGTCGAGACGGTAGAAACTTGCAAGAGAGTTGTTGGCTGAGCCAAAGTCAAGGTTGAGCAAAGCAACTTGAATCAAGCAAGCAAGCATCATGGTGGCGAGTAAACGTTATTCGAGTTTGAGGCTTAAAGAGAGGCATTTTTTTGATAGCTTGGTCTTGTATAAACGTTGCGAGCGCATACTACGTGCCCCTTGTATCCCCGTGTCCATTTATCCAGCAACGCCTTTTTTAGACTACTTGTTGCCGCGGCAGCACATCCTCTGGCAGGGTCCGTGCCGCCCGCATGATTCGCCTGCCAATCTTGGTTGCAAGGAGCGCACGCGGTCAATCAGATTGCTCCATGAACCTTTTTTCCTGTTGCCCTTGTTTAGCTTTCAGTCTTGCTCATTTCTTCTCCCTTTGCCTTTTCTTTCCTTGTTGATACTGCTGCTAATTGTCTTTTCGGGGTGAGCTGCAGCCTCTTCAGCGGAAATGCGAGTCCTTGAGCGAAGATTTGCAACAAGCTCTTGATTGTCAAAGTGCGTCCCCATGATTCGATCCCATATGCCAAAATGCACTCCAAAGTTGGTCTACTCGTAAAAGAATCAGCCAAACACGTCTCCACCTCTGCACACAGACTTGCCTTTAAGCCCCAGCTTTGATGGTGTACATCGTGAAACGAGGCATCCATCCCAGTCGCCCAAGCTATCGGGTTCCACGGAAACTGGTAGCCCGCGTGATCAAGCACATTCTTAAAGGATGCATAGCCCAGGAGGAAAATGGACAGCCTGTTGGAGATGCCTGTTGCCCAAAAGCCCAGAGCATAACTAAGCCCGTCAACAACGAGGCTGTCAAAGGGATGGTTGTATGAGCCGCCCCATGAGTATGGGACGTAGAGCCGGTGATGCTGCGAATGAATGTGCTCTGCCACTTGTCAGCTCAAGCCTTGACACGACTCATTGTGCCTTACTATAGATCCACTTGTTTGTATGTCCCAGCCGGTGAAGACAGTACATAAAGGCATCGGCAACAACAATGGCAAAGAAGAACTGAAAGGCCGGCACAATGTACCAGTACAGCAGGCTCCCTACCAGTACCGCTGGCTGCCCGAGTCCAGTGACTGCAGAGCGGGACAAGGATTTGGAAAGCCTGCTGCCCAGCGTCTTCAAGTCGATGCCAGTGGGGTAGAGCAGCCTAGTACCTACTGCCCAGGCTGCTTCAACACCACCAATATATGTAGCAAGCTCATACTCCTCACTGCCCATCATGTCACCCTCTCCAAACGCCCCCAACACCAGCCCAAGCAGAGTTTGCAGAGCCTACCACTATGAGCAAAAAAACCTTGGCCCAGCAGCACAGTATGCACATGGACTTGCCTGACACTGAAGCGTGGTGCGCAGACAGTCACGCCGCGTCACTCTGTTTCTCGCCTGCTCCTCTGCCGAGCTATGCAGGCGATATTGCTCCAGCCAGCCAGTGCGCTCGCAGAGCTCAAAGACGGCCGAGGTGAGCCAGTGGACGGCAAAGGGGACAAGGAGCGAGAGATGCAGATCCGAGATTCCCGACACCATGGGCGGCTTGGGAGTGAGAGTATAGGGAGCGGAGTTGGATGTCTGGTTGTGCGCCATGGTGCCCGCTTGGAGATCAAGTGATGCCAAGGCTGCTGGGTCGGGTGGAGGAGGAACGATTAGTTGGCGTTAAATAGCCATCGCATCAAGGTCAATGGCTAAGAATGGGGACAAGGCGGTTGGCTCGAGGGGGCATATACGGCTGAGGCGGTGAGATGGATACTACAGTTAGGGAGCGACCTTGGGCAGGTCTCATGATTTGTCCATTGGTAAAACGGGCGCTACAAGGTGTTGCTTAAAGGGTATTAGGCTTCTTTCATTTCTCTATATTGTACTGCACCTTGAGGGAGTCGGCGTTGGCGTATCGGCGCGAAACCAAAAGGGCAGCATAGGAATACTGTCTGATACAAGATGAGCATGATTGCTAGTAGGAAGACGTCGACAGCCATGATGAATCCCCCATCTTTGAATCCCCGCACTTGACGGAAAACGACGGCTCAGAGTGATTTGACGTGTCTGTTTTACTCGGCTCGCGGCTATGACGAGTCTATTTTTGACGATTCTGCGCTCCTGATAGCCGAGGCGGGCTAAACACGATGGCTACAAATGCTGTATATTGCTGGCCTTGAACATCATAATCGCATGTGAAGAAATTACAAGTCGGTCATGACTGTTAGGTTATAGATTTCAGGGAGACTACTATAAAGCAAGGGGCTGCTTGGATAATCTCTCAACGCGGGACAAGAGACTATATCTCCTCATGCGGGGGCGCAAGGGCCTTTTCCAAAGCAAGACGGGCCAGAATGCGGGGGAACTGCATATATTATTAAAAAGCAGGGACAGTGCTTTCTCGAAAACATGGTCGGAAGAATACATTAAGAATGCATAATCTTGCATCAAGTGGTGCCGCTGCCAGACGTCAGGTTGATATCCTACAGATGTATTGCATTTAATCAAAAAAAAAATCCCAACGCAGTTGAGCGCGAGATGGCGCCGTCTTTGGCGCTCAGGGGTTACATGGGCCTCTTGCTGGGCCGGGACGACCAAGAAAAAGATTTGTCTTGCATACAGGCTGCATAGACACTTGCACTCGACAGCACAGACG
>NJET01000182.1:0-10094 GCA_002591415.1 Ophiocordyceps australis | reverse complement strand
CCCCCCCCCCCCCCCCATCGTGATGAGCTACTCCTCACCCTCAACGGGCACCAAGTCGCCCGGCATCCACCACACATGTTCAATCTTGCCATTTGAGTATTGATAAAACATGTGCTCCATACATTTCACCGTGCCGTCAACCTTGCGGTCCATAAAGACGCCCTTTGTTGGTGTGCACCGAAACTCGATTCTGCACCCCACGCGCTGCTTCTCCTCGTCGACAAGGAGCATTGAGAGCTGCCATGTTAGGTCTGGCGCGAGGGCCATGTCGTCTGTGAGGAGCTTTTCGTACTCTGGTAGAGGCATTGCGTTGCCGTTTAGCTTGACGGTTTGGTGGACGTGCTGTTCGAGGCCGGGAAAGGGCCGCTGGTTGAGGGCGGCTACGTAGCCGAGATATGTCTTTTCCAGAGAAGACGCCATTTTTTTTTTTGGTTTTGTTTAGTTTGTATAGTCAACTAGTTTGTCGTGTTTGTATATGTTTTTCTATTTTCTTGGTGGCTGTCGTTTCTCTGCGTCGTGTGTCTTGCTTTGGGACAAGTGGTAAATATTGTAGCGGTTATATGTCTGCGGCGAATCAACAAGTTGCAAACTTAATCAAAGTAAAGTAGACGCTCATGCATCTTGATGTGCTTGGAGCGGACCGAGTTGCCGAATGCACACACCCACACTCCCAAGTTGTAGGGTTGTATACTTTTAGAATGCCGTGTATGTAAAGGGGCGTTGCAATCTTTGCAAATACTGATATATTCCTTGTTTACACAAATGAGGTGTCAAATATTACACCAGCCTTGGATTACAAGCATACAAACAAGGCAACTATCTCGACAGGCACAACCAGGGGTCTACATTGCAACGTAAAGATTTACTTCTGACATCATTCATGACCAATTTATTAACTTGCTCCGCAGTTGCTGGCAGCATGCTCAACGCCTCCCGTCCCATCTTCACGTGTTGGACGGCCGATGAGGTCCAGCCGGCCACTCCCTTCCTACCCACAAGCCAAGACTCCTCATGACAAGCAATCAAGATTCAAGCAAACAGCAATGGCAGACAAACAGCCTGTAGCGCCTGGGCCGTGCCCGAGACCGCCGCTCATACCGGGGATATCGGACCAGGCGCTTTCCCTTGTTGTGCCTGTTGCGACACACTGGCTCACGTCGGCGTTTTACGAAGTTATCCAACAATTTGGCTTTTTCGAAAAATACAGGATTCATTCTAGCCGTGAAGAAGACGAGAAGAATATTGTTGGAAGACTAGAATGTCTGCGCGGCGTGCTCACAGTACAGGTGTGATGTTCTTCCTAGCTGTGCCTTGAATACATCTTGACTCGAGTGTTGCAGATTTTGCAAACTGCCCTGGGAGTCGTTATTGGAGCATTGTCCGAGGTGGAAGTGACGGGTGCGCAAGATGCCGACTTGTTGGCTTGGGAGGGCAGAGTACAAGACGTGGGAAAAGTAATTCACACTCTTGTCTCGGCATGCGGCCTGGATGTCCAGCTATTATGCCAAGCTCAAGTGCAAAGACTTGTCTCCAAGGTTATTTACCATGGTCTCATTCCGGCGCTGCGGTTCTACGTGGCGCTATGGCTAGCAGATACCTGGGTATTCTTCATCCATCGAGCAGAACACTGCAACACTTGGATATACAGTAAGACGGCCTACCCTGAAGCCACAGCACCTAGACTAACGCAGACGAGTAGAAAAGTTTCACGCGCACCATCATGAGCTCCATGTGCCGTATAGCTGGGGCGGGATTTACGACCACCCTCTCGAAAACCTATTCCTCAGTGTCGGCGCCTTTGCCCTCGCAGTGATTGGCACGGGCATGACGCTGCGGGAGAGCATCTTCTTCTCAGCCTTTTCATCGATAAAGACGTGTACTGACCACGGGGGATATCGATTTCCGTGGAACCCAATCGACGTGCTGACTACGGTCGATGCTGATTATCACGATAAACATCACCAGCGATGGGGTTTAAAGGTTAGTTGCTGCCCTTTGCGCCTCTTTTCGTACATTTCTCTTGAGATTTCCTGTCAAGACGGCGTGGGCTAACTATTGTTGACATGACAAAAAAAAGACAAACTTTGCTCTTCATTTTCAGTTTTGGGACCGTCTCCTGGGAACAGACTTTTCGGATACGCAGGCTGCAGCTAGGCTATATGCTCGAGATCGAAAGGCGGCAGAAATGGGCGCGGACAACAAGACGCGCAAGATGAAGGTTTCCTAAAACTTGGAGGTCTTGCTAGTGGAACAAGCTTTTGATGAAGGCGCCTTGGTATCCTCGAGGCGACAGTGCGCTGTTTCTACCCTCCACTATTACTCTTTACAAAGTCCCATACTTTACCAGATATCCTCCATCAACAGCAATAATCTGCCCGTTGAGGTACTGATTTGTAGCGGCAAAGAGAATTGCGCTCGCCATGTCCACGTCTGTGCCTGGCCTACCCGCCGAAATGTCGCTGCACGTACCAGGCGGCAGCGACGACTTTTGGCACTCGTCGCTTGTTCCCGTGGTAATCTCACTTGGAAACAAGCCCGGAGCGATGGAATTGACTCGAATAGCCAGTCTGCAGTTTGCAATCTCGACTGCCAGCATCTTTGTCAAGTGAATAGTGGCAGCCTTTGCAGCGTTGGAGGCGAAACGACTTAGCGATTCCTTGATGAGGCCGTTGATGGATGAAATGTTGATGACGGTGCTTGTCTGGCCGGGGCGGGCGTGGCTTGCGCGCTGGAGGAGGGGCAGAAGAGCGGTAGTGACAAAGTAAATGGCAGCAACGTTTGTGGCGTATACGCTTGTCCAGTTTTCAAAAGTGGCATTGTCGGCGTCAAAGAGGTTGTGCTTGACTTGCTCGGCCGTGGATCCCTCTGGTTTCTGCTGGTTGCTGTATATACCTGCATTGTTGATGAGAATGTCTAAATGGTCCTCTTGCGCCTCGAGCTCTGTGACAAGGCGTCTGCATCTCAAGTTAGTAGAGGTTTCTATTACCCAAAACCAGATAGACACGTTAGAGACAGTGGACAGACTGGATATCATCTTTGCGCGAAACGTCGCCTACAATGGGGACAAGAGAGCCCTTGATTCCATGGCCATGCGCGTCAACAGCACGTTTCAACTTTGCTTCTGTGCGGCCAATAATGTACACCTTGGCACCATTTACTGCCCTGCACAGCGACTTGACATTTAGTTTTGCAGCCTGAGAAGAGTTTGACACAAAGTGAGAGGACAAACAGTGCCTGTGCGGCCATGAGGCCTAGACCAGAGCCTCCACCGGTAATGACGGCGACCTAGACTCTGTTAAAAGAGGCATGTGATTATATTGCAACTAGGCGTCATACCCTGCCCTCGACATTAAAGACATTGTCGAGCGCGAATTCCGCATTGTTGGTAGGCATGGTCTGTGTTGTAAGAAGCTTGAACCCGCGGTTTCTGCCCAGTCAGCAAAACCGTCAACTAGTCAAGTACCTTGATATCTTTACGAGTAAAAAAAAACGGTGTTTAATTTATTTAAATGTATTAAGCTCTAGGTTTACAATACAAGATGTGTCAAGTCTGTATATTAAAAAGAAACATCAAGTCGCATATTACGAAAACACACAAATCAGCACATGAAGCTTCCCTTGGTATCAAACACGCACCTATACTCAAACCCTGCGTCTATATTTTCAGATGCAAGAAAAAACAACATCTAGGCTGACACGTGCGTCCTCGCTGCCAAGTTGTATTGATGCATTGCGGCTCGTAGCTGCGGGAAAAACAAGTCACGCAGACGGCTCAGCGTGCAGCATGCAGATGTGAAAAGTGCAACTAAAGAATCACATCTCAAGACGCGGGCCAATATACGTGGCCATGTTTTTGTAAAACAAGCCTCGGACTAGGATTTCTCTAGAATGTGACTTTTTTTTTTTACAAGAATGTGACTCGAGGAAAAATAAAAAATAAAAATCTACTAGTTGTCAAGATGTGTCGCTGGATGGGAAACCAAGGGCTTTGGGAAATACAACCTTGTAGAAATCGTAGTGTGGCACAGTAAAGAGGTCACGTAAAAAGGCCTAGACGACGCAGTGTGGTGTTTTTCGCATCTTCAGTAACGGGCTGTAAAGAAACGTCTGTAATTGTTCTTCTTGCGTGACATGATGGCTTGTCAGGATTCATCGCCAGTTAGCATCTTGGACTATTTACGTTCAAAGACTTGCATTGACTATGATAGTCTTGATCTTGACGGTGAGGCAAAACTCTGCCCTCTAAAACACGAGGCGTACCTGGTGCTAATTTTTTCTTCCAGGCGCCGAGAAACTCGGTCCGTTTGCAGACTGCACCTCGAACCAGGCAAGCCAGTCCCAAGCAACAAGACTTGAAAATTTAAACTAACAGCTATAGTGGGAGGCGTACATGCAACTGTGCAACCCGCAAAATGCCGCCCTTGTGCAAGAGTCGGTGGCGCTGGCACACAAGCTAAAGAATGAGTTTGGCGGCGTCTCTGTCGATGAAGTTGCGGTAGAAATCGCGGTACGCAGCTTTTATATTTGGAGATTTACACATTATTCTTTACGTGCTAATCGCGGCGCAGATGAATAAACTTGCGCTTCGCGTCATTCCCCTGATTTCGGGATCGATTCACGTCATGTGCAATCCCTTGTACGCGTGGGACACCCAAAAGGTCTACCAGACGGGCCATCGTGAGTCTCGAGTCCAGCTACCCCCCCACGCCGTCGATACCAACAGGGCTACTCTACAGGCTTTCACAAAATCTGCCGTCTCCTCGACCCAGACTTTGACTTGTCGCGGCTCGTTATGAAAGTCCCGTCTACTTGGCAAGGTCTACAGGCGTGTAAAAGACTCAAAGCCGAGAATATCAAGACGCTGGCAACTACCCTCTTTACCATGGAGCAGGTGGTGCTGGCCGGAGAAGTCGGCTGCACGTCCGTCTCGCCCTTTATCCACGAGCTGCGCGCCCACTCTGAGAGCGAGTACGTCGTCTTTTCCCTTGCCACTTGTCCACTCTTTTTATCCATTCCTCACACCGCTTGTGCACAGCTACCACGACTCGGCTCCCATTCACGCCCTCGTCGCTCAGGCACAGCGCTACTACACCGACCACAACGTGGCCACAAAAGTCAAGGCGTGCGCATTCATGACGACGGATGAAATAATTAGCTTTGCCGGCGTAGACGCCATGACGATTCCGGCGGAAACGCTACAAGAACTAGCCGTGACGGATGCGCCAGACGACATTGAATCGCGGTCCGTGTTTTACGACGGCGCCAAGAATGGCTTAAAGTTGAAGCGCTCTGAGCGGCTGAGCTATGTAGACGATGAGCAAAAGTTTCTTCGCGCGTTTGCCACGAATGCAAGAGGCAAGGCAAAGACGGAGGATGTGAGTACAAAGGCTCTTGATGAGGGCTGTGGCGCTCGGCTTACCAGACTATAGGCAATTGCCGTGTTTTGCGGATTCCAGGTAAAGGCAGAGGCCTTGGTGGCATCGGTGCAGGTATAAGTCTTGGCACGATGCTGTCGCTTGTTTCGGGATGCTCGTGTAACTCTTGTTCAAGTAATGAGCTTGTAAAGAAGGATTGGACTGTCCTTTAAAACCGTCACTTGTTTACAGTTGTTGATTCTCAAGTAATGAGCTTATAAGGAAATTCGACTGTCCTTTAAAACTGTCACTTCTTGTAAAGAAAGATTGGACTGCTCTTTAAAACCGTCACTTGTTTACAGTTCTTAATTCTCAAGCAACAAGCTTGTAAAAACATTCGACTGTCCCTCAACTGCCATGCTCTTGTAAAGACCCACTCTACCTAAATATTCCCACTCACCCCCGGCACTATCCCCTCCACCCTCTCCACCACCTCCTCCCACACTCTCCTCTGCACCCTCTTCCCTTCCTCGCTCCTCACCCACTCACTCGGCTCCGCAACCTCGCCCTCGCTCATATACTTGCCATGCGACTCTGCGCCCGCCCCCGCCGCCGCCACCAGCGTCCGACTGCCCACGCGGGCCGAGCGCGCAAACACGACGCCCCAGAGATACAAGTTCCAGCCAAACTCCCTGCCCAGCCGCGTCTGCACAAAGCCCGGGTTGAAGCAGTTGATGGCCACGGGGTAGGCTGGGCCGGCGCGCGAGGCCAGTTCGCGCACGCATAGTAGCTGGAGGAGCTTGCTGACAAAGTAGCGGTCGAGCATGCTGGCTTTGCTCTTGTCGGAGAGGGTGGCGAGGATTTGCGGCTCGTTGCGTTGGGTAAATTCGTAAAAGTGGTGCTGGGGGAGAGGTGTAAGTCGAGAAAATTTCAAAAAGCGAGGTTAATCAAGAAAGAAGACGTAAAAGAGAGAAAATTGCAACAAAAAAGATCAAGGGGGTTGAGGAAAGAGACACTTACAATCTCGCTACAGCTAAACGTCACCACGGGATGTATGCCAAACCTCGCCGCCGACTCTTTTAGCTTTGGCAGCACGAGCAAGGTAAGCAACACCGCACACACCACATTCACCGTCACCGTACTCTCATCCTTTTCCGCAAGACAAAACCTCCCCGTCGCCATACCCGCATTCTGACACACCACATCCACGCGCTCCAGCCCGTCCACCCGCGCCGCAAACTCCCTCACCGACGCATACTTTTCCAGATCCAACTCCCAGACATCTACACGTAGCGCTTCTTTGCTACTGGCCGCCTGCGCCACCGCCCGTGCTGCCGCCTCGCCCTGGGTGACGTTGCGCGCGCCGAGGATAATGTGCGCGGCGCCCAGACGGGCAAAGAGGCGGGCGGCTTCAAAGCCAAGACCAGAGGTGGCGCCCGTGATGATTATGGTTTGGCCGTCGAAGCGGGTGGTGGGCTGGGGAGGGGTGAGGAGCAGTTGGCGGTAGATGAAGCCGCTGAGAAAGGGGAGGGGGACGACCATGGCTGTGGTGTTGGGGCTGGGGGATCTGCCTCGTCTCTGTGTGTGTGTGCTGTTGCGTCTATATTCATCTTGATATATATATTTTAAAACTCTTTTACTTTTTTTTCATTTTTTTAATATTTTATTTTTATTTTTTTATACAGATGCCAACACCCGGCATGCGACACTGATATCGCATATGCTACCATTGTAGTCCCCTCGTCGTCTTTTCCCTCTGCCGCTTCCATCATGTCGTGTCACTCTCATCTGCTGCTGTCCAACCTTCCCCCCCTTTATGCCATGCTACTCCATTCCTCCCGCAACCTTATCCTTGTCGCCTGCAGATATCCTCCCCCCCCCGTCTCTTTCCACCGTCACTCATCATCTCTAAACCTCGGCAACGGCCCGCGGCATCTTGGCTCCCGTTTTCGCAGAACCGTATCTGAGCCTGTTTTTGCACCTTGTTTCTTCGACGACGGAACAACTCCCTCGTCTTTTGTATATCTCACCATCTAGGCCTTGGCGTGCTGGGTAGCCCAAGATTTTACAGCCACATCATGGCCGGCTTCCAAACTGCTTCTCTGACTCCTTTGCTTTGCCATTCATCGTCATGGGCTCCCACGTCCCGCCGCAGCTGCAAAGCTCCCAAATCTTTGACGTCTCGCACGTCACCGCCGTCCTCACTGGCGCCGGGTCTGGCATCGGCCTCATGATTGCCCAGGCCCTCGTCTCCAACGGCGCCCGCGTCTACATTATTGACCGGCGCAAAGCCGCCCTCGATGCCGTCACGCGCCTCTACAACACTGGCCCAGGCCACCTCATCCCGCAAGACCCATCTCCACCCCTTTGCATGCCCCCAGCCTGTTGACTCCATCTTCTTGTTAGCCTCGTCGCCGATATTAGCATCAAGGACCAAGTCATTAGCCTCGCTGCCCGCATCGCCGCTCTCCAGCAGACGGGCATTCAGCTCCTCGTCAATAATGCCGGCATCGCCCTCGACCACTCCACCCGCTTTGCAGAAAACGGCCAGCCGTGCCTGGCAGACGCAGACGCGATATCCGCCCACTTTCTCAAATCCTCCCCCACAGACTGGACTCGCTCCTTTGAGACTAATGTCATGGGCGCCTATTACATGTCCATGGCCTTTTTACCCCTTTTGGCACGCGGATCCGCCGTCGTGCCGGGCTACTCGTCCTGTATTGTCAATTTATCCAGCAACGCCGCCTTTTTAAAGGACTCGTGTCGCGGCTACATTTCCTATGCGGCAAGCAAGGCCGGCACCGTCCATTTGAGCCGCATGCTGGCCAGCCTGTTTGCAAAGACGGGCGTGCGCGTCAATCAGATTGCGCCAGGCACTTTTCCTTCAGAGGTGTGTGCTTTGGCTGTCCTTTGCTTCTAAACCTCTTTGCATGGCTATATGCCTCGAGGGGTTTTTTGTCTTTTATAGTTGCTTCTCTATTCCTTTTATTTATCCCGTGCTAATCGCCTCGTCGTGTAGATGACCACGGGATCCTCAGGCCCTGACCAAAAGTCCACAATGAACCGCCCCGTCAACAACGCAGCCGGTACGTCGCACCAATCATCCTCTACAACACAACTCCTCCCCTCTCCGCTTAATGTACACAATGAGTTTTGACTCGTCGATAGCTCGACCCGGTAGCGAAACAGACATTGCCGCCACCATTTTATTTCTCGCAAGCCTGGGCGGCACTTTTTACAATAACCAGATTCTCTTTCCCGACGGCGGCGAAACTCTAATAGAGCCGGCGGCGGTTTAAAACAGGGTTGCTCTATGTCTTTCGGCTTACACTTGCAATTTTCTTGCCAGATAAAACAGTAAGCACGGCATTCCCTAAACAAAGGAGAAACAAAGAAAAAAAAGAAGTGATTCAGGGAAGCTAGAGACGAGGTGCCGACAGTAAGACGCCACCGCTGTGGGGCCGGCACGAGCTTGTAGTTGAACAAGAGCATTTTCAAGACGAGTACCACGACTACGGTTTCTAGCCATTGTCTAATGTGAATTGAATAGTATAAAAAATGAGCGAGAAATGCAAGTGACCTTGTCTAGTAGCAGCAGTCGTCTCTAGAAAATAAATCAGCCCAAGCATCATGCAACCCATCAAGCAACCCCTCCCTCTATAATAATCCGTGGCGTATACCACTCTAACCGCATCAATGCAAGTCATACTCCATCCACACATTCGGCTCCGTATACCGCGCCACCCCTTTCTCTGCATTGTAGCAAAGCCTCGCCAGCCCGTCCTTGAGCGGCAGCATCACCTCTCCATTCTCCTTGAAGATCCCATAGCGCATATCCCGAAAAATATCCTCCCCCAACCATC
Organism: Ophiocordyceps australis; assembly: GCA_002591415.1. Taxonomy (NCBI): domain Eukaryota; kingdom Fungi; phylum Ascomycota; class Sordariomycetes; order Hypocreales; family Ophiocordycipitaceae; genus Ophiocordyceps; species Ophiocordyceps australis. The sequence goes on along the minus strand of NJET01000182.1, from coordinate 877 downwards.
CCGTCCACGTCTTGACATCCTCCTCAATCACCATGCTGCACGGCGCAATCTTTGCCAACCGCGCTCCCTCGCCCACGTGCTTGCGCAGCCACGGATCAAAGGGCCTTGCTGCATCGCCTGTACGCGGGAAAGATGACATCTTGACGCCCGGCCGGGTCCACAGCACATACGACGCCATGTCGACGTCTGGGTAAAAGTGCTTGGCCGTGGGGCGCGCCGGAACCACCAGACGGGCATATCCTGCTGCCATAGCCGCGCGCTTGAGCGTCTTGATGAGCAGCGAGGCCAGGCCCATGTTTCTATACTCGCCGTCAACGGCAATCGACAGGGCCGAGAGGGTATTCGGCTTGGCCGTCGTGGCGTCATCTTGACCGTCTTGCTTTGCCAGTTGTAGTTTCATGCCCATATCTAGCGCTTCGTCCATGCCGCCATCAGGCAGCGGCTCAAACTCTCCGTCAACAGTGACGGGCCGGTGGATGGGAATCGAGTTGGCCTGAGCAATCACCCGCGGCGGCGTGTCTCCTTTTTGCTCAACCACCACCATGAATTGAAACTTTGCAGTGTCGGCAAATGCAGGCAGCAGGGGCCAGTATTCTTTCTGTATCTTGGTGCCGCCAAAAAATTCAGGCCATACTAGAATAATGGGGTGGTTGCCATCGTTATTTGTCGCGTCATACAAGTCGCGCCGTTCTAGAGCCGACACGACGTGATAGCCCGAGGGCAGTCTATCCGTCAAAGGCAAAATGTCCATGACGCCACCGTGTTTTACCGTTCAAAACAAGCAAGGAAACAAGAGGTGCACATCTAGCACTTGAGCCAAGGTGGCTTGGATACACGGCTTGTATACCCTCTCGCCATGCCCCCTCCCCCTCCCCCT
>NJET01000181.1:0-41439 GCA_002591415.1 Ophiocordyceps australis | reverse complement strand
AAGGGGAAATAGGTACTATGACCTATGCGTAACTAAGCGCGTCTGATCCCTAGTCTAACCGTTGTTTTCCGTAATTCTGGACTTCTTGGCTACCTGGGACGTGCTTTGGTCTATACTTCTGTCCCCACACACCTAGAAGCGTGTGCTGTGACAATATGTATATATGTCTATATATACTAGTATACATATAAATATTGCGCGATATTAATAGACCAAGTTTTACAGTGGCGTCTTTGCTTGCAAGCTATACTCGGCTACATGTTGGAAGCTTTACTGCAACGTCTATGCTTTTTCCCACCCTCTTATACATTTAACATCATGGCCGCCTTCATTTTCAATGTCATGGTAGCATTCGGCATTACCTAGTACAGGTTGGAATCAAGGCTCAAGGGAAAGCTTGCATGGCGTGAGCAGCAGCATATTGGGCCTCTTTTTCCCTTGGTCCGCTTCAAAAGACAGCAGCAGGGCTACGGCACATAGACATAAAAGTCAGACGCTTCCGCCCGCAGCAGCGCCTCGGCCGTCCTGAGCACCTCGTCGTGGAAGCCGCGGCGCTCCCAGGGCGACCACTGGCCCGTGGCGCGAAACACGTCGCTCAGCAGGCGAGGAAGCCGGCGTCGACGACTCTGGAGCTGGTGAGATGCTAGGGGAGACGCCTCGTCAAAGGAGCCGCAGTAGTAGGCGGCCACGAGCTGGTCAAGGCTCTCAAAGCCCACAGCCTCGGCCTGCTTGAGGACGCTTTCAATGCGGCGGTGGAGAGAAGCATCGCCGGCAAGAGGGGGTTTGCAGGGCGACGAGGCGGGCGTCGATGCTGGCGTGGTGGCTTGGCCGTGCACAAGAGCCGTGGGCTGGGGCGGCAGCGCACAGGGCAGGACGGGCGCGGGCTGGGGCATTGCTGGGAAGCGTTGCTCGCCGGGGCACGAGGACATGAAGTTGATGGGGTCTGCAGCCGGCGACGAGGCGTCCAGAGAGCCCAGATCCCACATGGCTGCCGAGTCGTGAAAGGAGAGGTCCATGGCGTCGGAATGCGCTGGCGTGAGAGAAAGCTCTGGGCGGCGACGAGGCTCGTTAGCACGGCGTCTTTTTCCTTTGGGTCTTTTGCCCAAGGGGTCTTTTTCCTCTGCGTCTTTTTCTTTTGGGTCTTTTGCCCAAGGGGTCTTTTACTCACCTGGCGTCAGCGAGTCTGGACCGCCGCCGCCGCCGTACGCTGCTGCCACGGCGTCTTGCTGCTCCTGCTGCTGCTGGATGCGGCTGAGCCGGCTAAGCAAATGGTTCTGGAAGCGCAGACAGTCGAGCACAAAGTCTTGGCTAATCTTGACGGGCCGCGTGGCTGAGCCTTGGGCCGGCGGCGACACCACCCCTTGCATCGAGCCAGGCGACGCCTCGGGGTTGTCGAGGAAGCTTCTCGCGCCTCCGTACAGCCGCGTCGTGGCCTCGTCGCCCGCCATGCCAGCCGTGAGCATGTTCATGAAGCTGCCGCCAAAGCTGCCGTCTGCCGACTCGGGCGACGGCGACGACTCGGTCGACAGCGTGGCTGTTGCGCTGGGCTTGCTGCTCTCCTCTTTGCTGCTTGTGCCGTCAAGGAGCGACATGTTTTGACCTGCAGAGCTTTCCATTTGCAGCCCACATGCTGCTTCACTGCCATTGTTTGCCGGCCAAGACATGGCGGCGTCTGATGGCGACTCGCAGCCCTCTTGGTTTAGGCCTCGCCGCTCGTGGCTGTCGAGCCGTGCCTGAAGCTCGCCAAGCCTTGCCTTCATGCGATGGCCTTTTCTCAGCACCAGCCAAGCATCAGCCTTTGACAACAGGGGCTTGGTGTAAAGAACCTTTTTTTACTGCTTCCAAGCGGTGCAACTTACGATAGGTGCGCTGGGCAACACGGTTTTGTATTCTCTTCTTCTCCTTGGGGTCCTTGACGCGCGTCCAGTCGTCCTCCTTGTTCCGCTCCGCCAGACTCATGCCCAGTGGCGCCGCCTTTTTCTTGGGGCGCAGGCCTTGCGCCTGGGGCGATGGCGGCGCCGAACACGTTGGCGACGCCGTCGACATTGTGTATTTGGAGGCACAGATTATCGAGTCGAGCATGGGGATTGCAGACGAGCAGAGGGTCCAGCCGTCGGCCATGGACATGATGCTGGAGGAGACGAGCTCCGCGACTGCCAACCCAAGATGCCGCGCCAGCTATATTGCTCCTTGCACGGCGCGCTCTTGTTGCCTCTTGCTTTGGGCGTCGATGTTGGCTTGGCCTGGGTAGTAGTTGGCCAGAGCAGGTAGCATCACGAGGCAATCGAGTAGTAACAGGCGGCAAAAAGATGCTAAGCGCTCCGATACTGCACAAGGACATGTATACTGCTTCAATATATACATGATGAATCCCTCCATCTATATATATTATTCCTACATGGGCGTATATGGATTGTACATGTCCCAAGGGACCCGAGCACGTCGAAAATGTCAGACACGCCTACATTCATTGTACATGGATTCATACCTGCAATCTTGTACGTGCATACGTACCCGTGCAACCTGGGCAAATGGCACATGTTGGCCCCCCTGCTGGCAGTCTTTCGGAGCCTCCTGTCAGCATCCAAAACTACCCCCTCTTCCCCTCGCCGGCCCTCACACAACACGGCTAACATGGATCCCCCCTCTTGCCACATGCGCATTCCCCACCCTGAGACGCAGGAGCTACACCATTTTCCATGCGAGGTAGAAGGCTTGCCGAGTGCCGCCCTCATCACAGACGAGGAATCCTGGTCTTTTTGGAAAAAAACCCCATGCTGCTTACGGGTTCGGAGGGGGCCACCATGCACACCTGGGCTACGTGGTGGACGGCTGTAGTCTCATCTATAGGTCGACGGAGCGAGGCTACGACAACGCAGGGGAAGGGGAGGAGGGGGCCAAAGAGAAAAGAAGGTATGGGTATCTACCAGGTTGACGAGGCCAGAGTAGCCATGAGGATGCCTTTTGGTCTGTCTGCTTTTCCTGCTGAGGGAAGGATTTGGGTGAGTATTTCGCCGAGTTGCGGTCAAGGCCTTGTCGCCATGTCTGTGTATGGCTACCAGCGACTCGGGCCCCTCGAGGTGCCACGGGAAACGCCCACATGACATGTCACAGATGCTAGCGAGTAGGGATATCGGATGCACATTGTCGAGATGCGTATGCACAAGGCCCGAGCATCGATACTGAAGAAAACAAAAAAAAAAGCGCAGATTTTTTTCTTCTCCCTAGACAAGGTCTTTGGTTTTGCGCATGGGATCATGATCGCCAGTGCGACGTTAGATGTGTGGAGAGCACAGCTCCATCCTGCGTGTCCAACCCCAGTCGCCTGTTCAAAGACGCTATCGATGTGCGGGTAGTGGCACAAGGCATTTCCCAAGCAGTGCGGCTTTGGCTTCTTAACCCCCCCCCCTCCGGTCTGGCCTCGAAGCGACGTGTGCGCAGTGTAAAAGCTTGTACATTTATGCCCAAGATTTTGATAAGACGAGGCCAAGGAAATTCAAGTTTGTACACGGCAAGCGGTCTAGAATCAAAACCATGTTGAGCGCCAATGTCACCTCTTCAACATGGGCCTCGGCTCTAGCCCTATTGAGGAAACACAAGTCGTCTTTTCCTAGCGCCAAAGCCGTGCTCGATACCATGGTTCAGGTTATTTGGGGGAAAAGCGCTGACATGGCTACAGATGACCGCGGTGGCGTTTGCATCGGCCCTGTCAGGGCAGCGGGTAAAACAGCCGCCAGTAAAGCTGCTGCGCGCCCTCGGGGATTTATTGCCACGTCGAGCTAGAGAGGGACAAGGTTGGCGTTGCAGATGCCCATGATTGGACCGGCGGAATGACGGGGGCTGACATTTGGGAGAAAACAAGAGAGAAGACTAGAGGCCCCCCTCTCTCACTGGCTGAAGCCGTTTTTTTTTTCTTGCTCCATCTCCATCGTATTCGCCATACTCGGACCAAGATGAGCAAGGAAGAGAGCTTGAATTTTTGCTTGATGATGCGAATCGCCAACAAGGCGCCCGACAGAGTCTTGTAGATAGCATGCTGACTGCAGTCTGCAGCAGTGTGTGTTGACGCTCAGATGCTGCCTCGACGATGCTGTGCAACGTGTGGCACCCGGCGTGTAACAGGAGCCATGAGGTCCGAACAGATATTGTTTGGTTCCCACCCCGTTCATGACTGCATATATCATGTCTCATATTTTTTTGTTTTTGGCCTACACCAACAAGGCTGTCCTTATAAAGAGCTCCCTGGTCCGGCAAGACGGCAGCATCGTGTGATATTTTTTTTTTAAATATATACTACAAAAAAATAAAAATAAACAGCCAACAAAGTCACATGTTTTGTGCCTCATGTCGTCATTATTTTAATTTTACCATTTTTTCTTCAATTTTTTGGCTGCATGTAAGATGGGCTGGCACTCAGACAAGTTGCAGTTGGCCGCAACTGCCGCCACAGTGACGATGTGCGTGGGAGCAGAGTGCCAGGCGTCAGCAGCTGGTGGATTCTTCCGACCTGGCCTCAGCAGGCTGTGACTTGAGTGGCGTTTGTGGGAGGATCTTGTTTTGCCACCTGGCTAATTATACCTCTTTTTAATTCTCTTCACCAACCAGAAAACATGCTTCTTTTTAAAGAAAAAAAAAGGAAAAAAAAAAGACATCAGCCTCATTCTTATTCCCCTCGTTCCTGGCGCGCTGAGCGAAGCATGGCGCCCAAAAGGGTTGCGTCAGCAGACGAGAAGGCGCATCAGCTGGGCAAAAGAGGCTCCCATCTGACGGGCTTACAGGGCCGTCTCTGCTCTCGGCAGCAGGGTATCAAGAGAGTTTAGTCTTGGCCAGGATGTTGGACTTGGTGTTTTTTTTCAATGGTTGAGGGCGGTGCGGCTCCGTGGGCATCGTCTTGGGGGACGGACTAGTTGAGCCGCAAAAAAAAAAAAAGAATAAAATAGTAATAAAATGACTTGGATTGGCGGCGTCAGCATGCAGTGACGCTGTGTGGTGGATTTTACAATGAGCTCGTGCGGTCAAGGTTGTGTGCGCTGACGGGCGAGGGTCGAGGCCTGGCGAGGGTTTGCATAGCCATGGCTCTTGGATACGACTGCGGCGTTGGCATGTCGGCAGCTCGCATAGATTAATTGTATGCGGGGGAAAAAGTGCCCCACTGCGGTCTGCATGAACGAGAAGAAAGAGTGGTGTTTACTAGAGTAGGTTGGCTAAATAGGCGTCGAGGGGTGTCGCGTGTGCTTTTTTTTTTTTTTTTACAAGGAGGGGGTAACGCAGCGAGTAGAAGCTGTTTTCAAGTCACGACTCTAGTCAACCAGGGTGTTTTGCTGCCAAGGAGTGGCATATATTTAGGTTATATAGCACTCGCCAAGCAAGGGGTGTCGTTACGCCAACAGTCAAACCACTGCGCCTTGACGCCAAGAAGCACGAGTTGTAGATTTGATTCTTGATATACCATGCTTGTATAACACCGCCATTACACCCGTTTCATCAAGTGCGGCAGACAAAAAAGGTTCTTGCTACAACCTCGATACCAGCCCATTTCCTCATCACCACCTTTTTCGCCCACCGACACAAGCACAACTCCAACAATGCTCCTCCCAACACTCGCCACTCACTCTTGCCCTTTGCCCTGGCAACACGCAAGAACCCGATTCTCTTCTTCTTTTTCCAAACCACAAGTCTAGACTTGGCCATTTTTTCGCGGACCCGGGCTCAACACCCCTTCCTTTGCTTCCCATCTCGCCTCCCCGTGGCCGCTGGCCTTGTTTTGCTGAATGCGCACACACCGCGGGGCGTATGAGGAGCCGTTTGCGTGGGCTGTCTCACCCCCGGTCCTCGTTCCCCAAGGCCCCGTCACATTGCATCTTCATCCCATCGGCACAGGGCGCGGTATCCCATGTAGTAGGAACAAGATGCACCTAATATATAGCCATGGCACCAACACATGTTGGGATTTTGTCAACTCACAAGCTCTTTTGGTGAGACATGCGGCAGGGCTTGTTTTAGGCTCCTTTTTTTTGGCCATTTTTGTTTCTGCTCTTTTTTTTCTTGGTTTACATGCTTTGCAACTGCCTGGCCACTTGGATACAGCATACCCTGGTCCGTCTGCCCCAAACGCTCGTCGTCCATCCATCTGTCCTTTTATCCAAATACCTCACCATCTCATCAAAAGCACCTTGTCCTTCTCATACCCCTCAGCAGGTGAGAGCTAATGCGCTACAGCTGTGATATTCTAAGACTCTGCTTATTTTGCTCGGCTCCCCCTCCCCAAGTCCTTTCTCTACGCATCCGGTGCCACCTACAAAGGTTCCAGTTGCATCCATTATGCTTGCAGGCCAGCCTCTCTGCTGCCTCTTCTTCTTTCCAACAAGACGGAGAAGCGCTCCGCTTCCACGGGTATAGTTGGCGCAGAGGAAAAGAGATGGCTGCATCGGCAAGCAATGAAACCCCGCAGGTTGGCGTTGAAATGTGATTAATCGCCACACAGCAATATAACAAGTGGGAAAAATATGCCTCGATTGAGCCTCATGATTCGACTCGATAGGAAATCAACGGCTCGTCTCCTCTTCTCTTTTGCATAGTCTGCACAAGGGGGGGGTGTGCCTGATGCGGTCAGGCCATGTTGGCTTGACAAAGAGATATTGAGCAATAGCCGCCCATCTCATCATGTCAATTGCCGGGCCCTTTTTTTGGCTCATGTTTGCATATCTCACGTGACTCTGGAAAATGTCCGACTACAGGGGACAGTGGATGTGGGCCGACAAGACGGGTTTTGGGGGCCAACGTGCTGCTGCCGGCCCTCTCGATAGGCTCGGCCGTCTTGTATTCTAGCGAGAATACCACACTCACGTGGCTATCTGATTGGGCCGTGTATTGCCGCGACTAAACAAAAGAGACCTCTCCTGTCCAATAGAAGCTCGCCCTGAGCTCCAATCAAGGCCAACTGGCCGTTGGCGGCAAGTGGCTATCGTTGAGCACAAACAACTCACTCACTCACTCACTCACTCACCAAGACAGAGTTTCACTCACGCTACTCACTCATTCAACAGATTGGCTCTCACTTGTTTCTCATTTGCGCCTCACTCGTTGCACCACATTGTCGCACAAGACGCCTTGTACTCTACGCATTAGCATCATGGCCTTTACTATGCATTCCCATTCGGGCCAATTCTGCAGCCACGCCGTCGACCAACTCGAAGACATTATCCGCCACGCCATGGCCATTGGCTTCACCACCATGGGCCTCACCGAGCACATGCCACGTCATGAGGAGCGCGACCTCTATCCCGAAGAGGTGCCTCCTCCCAATATCCCACCTCCCTTTTCTTGAACCCCAATCCCTCCAATCAAAAAGATAACACTCCTCGGGCGCCTTTGCTAGTTATCCGATGCCGCAGCCAGCCTTGCCGCCATGGTGCCTCGCCACCAAGCCTATCTCGCCGAGGCTCAGCGCCTCAGGGCCAAATACGCCTCCTCCATTCGCATTCTCATTGGCTTTGAAGCAGAATACATTCGACCCTCCTACGGCCCCATGGTTCATGAGCTGGCCCTCGCTCCTTGCATCGACTACTTCATCGGCTCTGTTCACCACGTCCACGGCTTCCCCATTGACTATGATGCCGCGTCATACTCGGCCGCCATTTCCGCCGCAGGTGGCTCCGAGATGCTTCTTTACCAAGCCTACTATGATTTGCAGCTCCAAATGCTGCGCGACCTGACGCCTCGTATCATTGGCCATTTTGATCTCATTCGCCTGCTCAGCGCCGATTCCGCTAGAGACGTGCGCCAGTGGCCCTCGGTCTGGTCTCGCATTCAGCGCAACCTTGCTCTCGCTGCCGAGCAGGGCGCATGGATAGAGTGCAACACGTCTGCTCTTAGAAAGGGTCTTGCCGAGCCGTATCCGTGTCGCGCCATTGCCGAGGTAAGTCTGAGCCAGTCTGTCGTGTCTGACTTTTTTTTCTTTTCTTTTTTTCTTCCTTTTCTTTCTTTTTTTTTCTGCTCCTTGATACTCGGCCAATTGCTGCTAGTCCATCACTTGATCCTCTTGTGTTGATTCAAATTGTCAGGAGTGGCTCAGGCTCGGCGGCAAATTCACCATGTCTGACGATAGTCACGGCATTGCCCATGTTGCTACAAACTATGCCCGTGGCGTCTCATATCTCGAGAGCCTCGGCGTCACTCACGTCTGCACCTTTACACCGGCGCCGCCCGCTTCATCTCCAACGTCACAAGAGCCCACTTTGCAAGAGTTGGCAGTACCTTTGACCGAGTTCCGGAAGCATCTCTGACACGTGTCCATGAACCGGTTTGAACAAGTCTAGGTAAGAACCGACTCGGAAAACAAGTACAAAAAAAAAGGCGTCTAGCACTGCGCATCTAGAACCATCCATTGCACATGATGAGGAAAAAAAAAACTCTTGTAAAAAACACAACACCAATCAAAGGGTATCATACAGCGAATCCACTGTGCGGTAACAATAACCCATGACCACATACCGACAAGCACAAAAGCAGACAAAGTCATGCACCGCCCAACTCCCATGACAAAGCAGCCAATACCTCTATTCTCTATTTCTTTGGTGTTTCTGGCACCTCCCATACTGATGCTGTCAAGTTATCCGCCTTGGCCTCTCCAGCATCCATAGTCCCATTTAGAGGTGCAGGAGTGCCAGAGCTTTGTGCTGCTGGCGCAAAAGGAATACCAGAGGTATACCGGAACAGGTTTCCATTCTTTTCAGCTGGGTTCGGAGTGTCCACTGGAGTGCCTGTAAATGGTGTAGACATGTTGGGAGGAAGCCATGTCAAAGACGCCTGTTGCTCCACTGCCACTGGCTGCGGCCCCGCGGGTTGATAGGGAATAAAGCAAGCATCCGATCCATCTGCCGACAGCGCAGGCGTAGGCATTTCGGCCAAGTTGGCCGCTTGAGCCGCAGATTGCCGAGCATCAGGCGTTTCTCTTCTTGCTGTGAGTGTCTTGTCATGTGGAGTATGAGGCCTTTCGGGCACCCCAGCCAACTCGTCAGGCAAAGATGAACATGTCGACCCTTGATTGGTAGTGCTTGCTTGAGTCACAACTGGAATACTAGAGGCCAATGGCACACCGTGATTGGTGAGCTCGACGCCCATTACATGTTGCTTGACCGCCGTCGGATCCAGTCGAGAGCTGTTCCCATTTCCCTGCGACGTGGCCATCTTGTCAGCCTCGCATCGGGCTTGTGCCTTGGTCTCTCTCTGTGACCCGGTAATCAAGTTGATTCGTATCTTCCTCATGCCACTCGTAATGTTTTCCATTGCGTCCCCTACATCGTGTGACATGACACTGGTAGCTGTTGAGGGTCTCGATGACGATGCTTGAGATTTGGTAGCCTGTGTTGGGCCAGCAGCCTTCTTTGGGCTGCTAGCGGCTTTGGCCGTGCCGTCTCTGCGCGCACCAGCCGTTGTCCGCGTCTTCTTGACGGCCAACTTGCCAGTGCTCTGTGTCCTAGAACTCATGGCTGACGTGGGGCGGCTAATGGTGGTGTTGCTCTTGGAGCTTCGTGAGCCCCCATCCCTGGCTGCGTCGGGAGCAGCAGACTCTCCACTAAGGCGCCGACTTGCCCTCCTGACTGCCGGTCCCGGGGAACCGTTTGGAATAGCTGGCGGGTCCTCAGACAAAGTCTGATGATTACTGACATCAGCCTCGACTGCTTGCCCCTTGTCCCGACGTGGCCGTCCTACCTTGGTCGAAGAGGTCGGAACGACGCCAACAGTCTTTCGTCTCGTCTTGGCGTGCTGTTCCAAAAATTCCTCGTCAACACAAGTCGGAGGCTTGGTCTTGCGTTCGCGAAGTGCCATCCTCGACGTCGGACGGCTGGGCGGCTCAGAGGGAGGGGCAGTGACACCCATCAAGTTGGACTGACGGTCCCGTCGAGCCTTGGTCGCCTCTGCATTGAGGTCTTCTGGCTTGCAGCTATCCGTCTGGCGATCAGATGGAATAAGCAGCTTGGACAGTTCGTGAGCTGCCACGACCCATGATACCTGGGGTGGCGGCGGCGTCGGCACCCTCTCAACCGGCCTTGCAGAATGCAGACCCGACAAACTTCGTCTCATCTTGGCAGGATCCACCACCTTTGCAGTCGAGGCCTGCGTTGGCGAGCAGTACGTGGGGGGCGTCGTGTTGCGTGGTTTTCTCGGAGGCGAGGGTGGCTCAGGGGGGTTTTCAAGCTTATCCAGCTGTCCACTTGTCCACCATGACGCATCATAGGCATGAAGCGATGCCAGAGGCCGATCCATGTGACAAGCTCCATTGCGCGCTCGATGCAATGGGGCCGTTCCGTTGGGCCTGTTGTCAGGCGATTGGTCCCCAACAAGCCCGCTGAGATGGCTCATGACGCCCGAAGCCAGGGCTCTGTCGCTGTAGCCTCCCTCCAAGACGCTGACGACACGGCCATCGACATAGAGGCCTTGCTCGGCGGCAATCTTGACAACATCTTGTGCAATCCTGGCATAAAACTCAGTCGGCACGTTGACCTGATGGCGCTGCATGCCTGCGCTTTCCCACTCGCTAGCATCAAAACCAGCGGAAAAGAAAATGGCTGCCTTGGGCACCTGGCCAAGCTCTTTCAAGCGCCAAGCTTGGTTGTCAAGATAGGACCGCGCCTTTTCCAGAAGAATAGTGTACTTGGACTCGTACAGTCGCCAGAATTCCTGCTCCGTCTTCCATGGCTGTAGGTGAATGTTCCAAACCGTTTGCGCATGCGCATTGTCGATGCAGAGGCTTGCGTTCTGCACCTTTTCATCGTCTCCATACTCGCAGGGATACGAGTTGATGTCGTGCAAGCTGAAATAGCCTATCGAAGTCTTTTTCCAGGCCGATGCGTTCTTGGCGGCAAGTCTGGCCCGCGAATTGTGCTTCCAGGTGATGTCCTGGGAGCCGTCTCCGTGGTGGAGATCAAAGTCTATAATGACGGCATGAGTGAGGCCATGAGTCAGGGCGGCATGCATGATGCCAATGTGCACATTGTTGACCCAGCAAAAGCCCGAGGGGTGAGAGGCAGAGCAGTGGTGTCCTGGTGGCCGCGCGCCCACAAAGGCGCGTCGATGCGAAGATGTAAAAACGGCATCCACGGCTTCGCATACAGCGCCCAGGGCGCCTTGCATGGCATTTAGAGACTCGGAGCATAAATACAGGTCGCCTTGGTGGAGCTTTTGCGGCGGCTCGGCATCTGGACCCCTATTCATGTCGGGCCGCTGAAGCTCCTTGCCTCCCATGGCAAGCTTGGCCTCGGCCGAGTCACACATGAGCTTGAGCTCCTCCATCCACTTGGTGCCGTGGACATTGGTCACGGCGGGCGATGCCAGAGGGAGGCGTCGAGTCGTCTTGTGAATGCGAAAGGGAATGCCTGTGAGGGCCTGAGTGTTGGCGTCGGCTTGAATAGGGCTGGAGCCTTGTTCGTGACGGCCGCCGAGGCGCACATATGCCGTTGATATGCCCAGCACAGTAGCCTTGATCCTCTCTGGGCGCTCGACAATAGTGCTTAGAGCGCTACGCGAGGTGCGAGGGCGCGAGAAGCGATGGCCGTAGACAGCATCGTTGAGGACAACAATGGTCTCGGTGGGCAGGTGGGAGAGGATTCCATGGTGAGCGGCCAGTTCGGCCTGGAAGTGGTTGCGCGCCAGCGAGTTTGCAGTGACAAATGGCTTCTCCTCGTCCTGGCACGCCGAGACAGTCCTGGCGGCAGTGGGAGACAAGACCTGGGCCGAGCTTGAGCGGCGCGACATTGAGCCACGCGCCGACGAGGCGCTGTTGCCCAGAGAGCGCAACGAGGATGCCGACGCCCTGCAGCGGACTACTGGCGGCGATGCGGTGCGTGATTCTTGTGCCTGAGAAGGGCTGCGAGAAGGGCGTCGAGCATCGGTTGAAAGCACACAAGAGTGACGCGAAGGCGGGCGTTTTGGCGGCGTCGACAGTGTCTTGCCCGATAGCGAAAGCTGGCGCAGTGAATTGGCCAAGCCGTCGCCCTCATCAATCACGTTTACCGCCGTCTGGCTGCGCCGAGGCGGCGATGGGCGGACAGGCAATGTTGTCGCGGGCGACTGCATCGTGGAGGCCAGAGCGCGTCTGCGTGACGCAAGACGCCGTCTACCGATACCAAAATGAGTCTTTGTTGACGTCGAGACGGCTTGCTCAAGCTTGCTCCCACTTCAAGGGTCTCCCCAGCTCGCACGCGTCCAGCCAAGTACGTCGTGGTGAGCGTCACGTGATGCCGCGTCGGACAGGCAGCAAGGACTGAACCGACTAGTGCCTACCTACAGCGCATGCACTACTACTACTAGTAGTACTAGGCAGAAGACAATCACAACGACAAGTGACAACTAATTATACAATGGCAGATCCTCATTCAATCCCACTGCCCTGCTCACCACCCGTCATCTCCTCCCAGCCACCGCCAACGCATAGCGCCACCGTCGACGCCTCCTTGTGTGAAAGGGCCAGTCGGCCGCAGTAATAGTCGCCTTGCTGTACTCCGTATGTAGCCCAGAATTCACTCGGCCCATGCCTCAGCATCACATTAACCGTGTCTGACATGACTCTTTTGGCATGAGCATTCATCCGTCATTGGCAGCCAGTGTGGCCCTCTTGGCCTCAGCGCTCGCCTTCTCCCGACACACCAGAGACACAATGCAGCAGACATGATTGCCCCTGTAATTAAACGCCACTGGGCAGAGCATTGTTAGCTCCGGCCCGGATCCATGACTTGAGACTGAGACTTTCCCATTGCCATGGCTTGTCGGCCGCCAAAAGGCCCCAACATATGCTACTCAGACACCAAGAGGTCTACTCCCACACCTCGCAGCGCCTCAACCGCCCACTGTGGGTAGTCCGACTTGCTTGGGTGCAGCTGGGCAAAGAAGTGGCGGATAAATGCTGGGAACCGATCCTCCACAATGGAACGTCGCACTTGCTTCATCAAGTCAAGCTGATGCCACACATTGTGAATGGTCAAGAGATGGGCAGCCACGGTTTCCTTGGACACATTGTGGTTCACAAATGCTCTCGTGATGCCCATGCCCCCCTCTTCCCCCCCACGGCAACATGCACATGCACAGCCGCTCTCCAGGGGCCCAAAGTCGGCTGCGAATTGTGCGTTGCGCAAATTCAAGACACCATTTTTCGTAATTGCAATGCCGAACCTTGCCGTGCGCGTCGGCCATACGCAGTCAAACATGTCGGCTCCCAGCGCCACGCTTACCACAAGGTCCTCTGGGTGTCCGATGCCCATGACATAGCGCGGCTTGAGTTCGGGCAAAAGCGCCGTACACGCCGCAACCACGCGGCAGTAGTCCGTCTTGTTCTCGCCGCCACTGAGTCCGCCAATGGCGATGCCCGGTGTGTCGCGCTCCATCATCTTGCGTGTGCACTCGCGACGCATTTCCAGATCGAGGCCGCCTTGAATGATGCAAAAGAGGTTTTGTCGCTCTGTCTGTTTGTGTGCCGCAATGCATCGGTCCAGCCATCTCACGCTGCGCTCCATGGCCTCCCTCATGCGCACTTTGTCAGGGCACGTCGTCACAAGCACGTCGTCAAGCTGCATCATGATGTCGCTTCCTATGGTATTCTGCAGCGCAATCGAGTGTTCAGGCGTAAGCATCATGGGGGAGCTATCGTGCGGACTTAGAAATCGCACGCCTTCCTCAGTCACCTTGGCCAATCTAAGCAGACTGACCATCTGGAAGCTGCATCACGTCCTGTCAGACGCTGAGTTTGCCAAGCCGCCGCCGTACACCTCACTCACCCGCCACTATCAGTCAGTATGTTGCGATTCCATCCCTGAAGCTTATGTGCGCCGCCCACGGCTTCCAGGGCGCGCTGCCCAGGCTTGAGCCCCAGATGGTATGTGTTATTCAAACACAGCATGCATCCAGTGTCTTCAAGCTGCTGTGAGGTGAGGCCTTTGAGAGATGCCTGGGTTGCCACTGGCATAAAAATGGGCAATTGGACTAGGCCATGAGGAAGCGTCAAGTCTGATGCTCGTGCTCTAGTTGACTAGAGGGACTGGTTAGCTGACAATACTGCACCAAATGCACCAAGACAGCAGAACCTACTGAGCAACGAGCCACCACCTTGAATGTGAGGGCTGATGAGACAAATGTATTGGGAGCCATGCCATCAACTTGACTCCCCTTTCTCAGTCGCCTCCCCTACCAGTCTGTAAAAATTCACCTAGCTACCCTGCACTTGAATTCCCGAGTAGCAATAAGTTGGTGGGGCCAGAGAATTCTCGGCTCATCACCGGGCCAAAAAGCGCGTTTGGAAATGGGAGCTCTGGAACCGTCAAAAACCTCTGCCAGTCAGTCACACAGCTCTCAAAGCTCTGTCCAGCCGCCTCAACAGGGACACCATGGCACGTCAAGCCATAACGCCCGGCGGGGCGCTGCTGCGATCATCTCGCATGTTTTCTCTGCCCAAGCCTCTAACCCACAGCAGCAGCAAGCACGCCCGACAAGACGACCTTAGATCGAACACCATGACCCAGCCTATTCCGCAATACCAAGCCATCGCTTCTCCTTACACCTCACGCGAAAAGGGCGACTGGGGCCTCAAGCGACAGATGCCTCTCAAATATACACTTGCAGTATCATCACCCTCCCTTCGAATCCACCAAATTGACACGAGGGAAAGCGTCACCGATTATGCTTCTGCCGCCGACCACGTCGTCTCTCTCGAAAAATTCCAACAACTTGGTGTCTGCATGGCACCGCAGCCGCCTCATGCAAACAGTATTACTGCTATCTCTTATTCCCCAGCCTTGGCGAACAAATCTGTGTTTGAAGAAAGCACTGATGTCACCGCCGTCACCAAACATACAAGAAAACTATACTGTCAGCGATGGAAGTTTCGAGGCCCCAATGTCGGGGCCATGACTTACGGTCAGCTCTTACAGTATATCAGGAAACAAGTGCAACCAAGACGTGCTGCATTCAACGAGCTCATTCGGAAAAAGAAGGCTGAACAAATGACTTCAGTGCAGAGACAAGAAGCCATATCAAAGGGCGAGAAGCCGCCGCCACCAGTACGGGCCCGCGAAATAAAAGACCAAGAACTCACGGAATACATATGTCTTTTAAGAAATGATCGCCTTACTCTATTCGATCTGGTTGCAGATTTTCTTGACTTGGTTCCTTTACCACCGCCAGCACACATTATAGACGCCTTGAAGAAATCTTCCTTGAAAAGTCAATATAAGTCAGCTGGGCAACCTGCATCTCATCCTTCAGCCGGTATCAGCTACCTGCGAACATCTTCATGCATGGACAACCACCCACTCTATGGACCTCAGGAGTACCCCGAGCCGGTGCTGGCGCGAGTTCTTAGGCCCAGATTCCAAACTATGCTACCAAGGCTTGGAATTGGTGGCTTCGTGACTACTGTTCCTAGTGGCAACAACGAGTTTAATAGGCGACATGACTTGAAGAAAGTAGCACCTCCGAAAGGCGTCAGCTATCTCGATTTGGAAACCCCTGGTGGAGCCAAGACCTATATTCAAGCCAAGAGGGCACACGTTGATCCCTTGGGTAGGGTCGTGCTTGAGGCAGGCCTAACATCGGCCGAGGCCAAGTTGATTGCTCTGGAAAGAAAGGGCTTGAAAACTGTATACAACAACGACCCGTTAATTCCTGTTTTACACGCTTCCAATAACCAGAAATCAGACGACTCCGATCATCTCGAGCCTGTTGACCAAGAAATAAACAGCTCGGTAGAAGGGATGAACGTTGATCCAGAAACAGATATCATGAGCAGCTCCGAAGCGTATGGACTTGGACGGCCGGAAAATTTGGATTCTTAACGCTCAGGCAGGAGATCATAGTTGCAGTTGCTATGTACTACTGGTAATATACCATTCGCATGCCAAGTCATTATTTTCGGGTTATTTAAATACGCATTTGCACCAGAACTGCTAATTGTATAGTAAGCGGCTGTATGACGATTCCACAAGAGACTTCAAGCGATGATGCTTGTGGACGAAGGACCCGGGGAAATTTTGCAGCTCTGAATGAATCTCGTATTTTAAAAATTTAAAAATTGTAGTGAGTGAATTTGAAATAGAGCAATAACAGGTACAGAAGCGTTAAAAAGGAGAGCCTTACTGTTTGAGTTAGTACTACTGTACCAGTACACCACCGAAAGAGGCATTTTCCATTATGTAATCATGACTTGCCGCGAAGAGGTAAATCACGTGCCGCTTTTCGCACGCTTTGCAAAAGCCCTAAAATTATACCCACGACAGCAAGGCGACAAGTTTCACTCAGCCCGACCTTGACTCCCACAACCGACCTTTGAATCCAATTGTCAAGCTTCCAATACCGCCAAAATGGGTCGTGTTCGCACCAAGACTGTCAAGAAGTCCGCCAAGGTCCTCATTGAGCGTTACTACCCTCGGCTCACGCTCGATTTCGAGACCAACAAGCGCATCTGTGATGAGATTGCCATTATCGCCTCGAAGCGCCTGCGCAATAAGGTCAGTATTCATGGCAGGCAGATAGTAGAGCAGCTATTTTGCGGGATTAGATTACTGACTGAAATCGGTCTTGTACAGATTGCGGGCTACACTACACACTTGATGAAGCGTATTCAGCGAGGACCAGTTCGTGGCATCTCCTTCAAGCTACAAGAGGAGGAACGTGAGCGAAAGGATCAATACGTTCCCGAAGTCTCGGCTCTTGACTTTACGCAAAATTCTGAGAGCGGCCAGCTGGACGTGGACACCGAGACCAAGGACCTACTCAAGCACCTCGGCGTACGTCTTGCTATTACGCAATAGATAGACTTCAGCTAACGCTTTACTCTAGTTCGACTCGATTCCTGTCAATGTCGTCGCTGTTTCTCAAACACAGGTTCCTGAGCGTGGTGCTCGGCGATTTGGCGATCGCCGTCGCGACTAAAAATCCGCGTGACCCACCCTTTTCAAGTCTATCGCAGCTGCGCAATACCTCGTTCTCCTTGGCGTCTCTGGCTGGTAGTGAGCACATAGATCTCAAAATCAACAGATCTGTTGTCCCATAGGTGTCGCCGACTCTCTAGAGTACTCTTAGAGAGGAAGCTTGACTGCCAATTGATTGGGTCTACTGGTCGGTGCGTATCGTGCATGTGTGCCTTGGCCCAACCCGATAACGGTGTGGATTTTTCCAGATATCAAGTCCCCTTTGTGGATGTGCCAGTAAGTAACTAATTCTTCCCATTCAGGGGGGGTATTGAAATAAGCCGAGCTGTTTTTACACCAAAAAAACGTGAAATGTCGTGAAAAGGCAACTGCCCCTGCAAACGCCTTGAGTGGCTGGTGAAAGAGGTCTTTCAAGTTTTTACTAGAGAATTAAATTCTG
Organism: Ophiocordyceps australis; assembly: GCA_002591415.1. Classification (NCBI taxonomy): domain Eukaryota; kingdom Fungi; phylum Ascomycota; class Sordariomycetes; order Hypocreales; family Ophiocordycipitaceae; genus Ophiocordyceps; species Ophiocordyceps australis. Next base: position 24,081 of record NJET01000181.1, on the reverse strand, counting down.
AGCCGAGGCTTGTAGCCTTCAATGCTCAAATGGCTGTCGGGATTAGTGTCGAATACGCACTCGCTCGGGGGTTTAGTCTCCTTTTCCTTTATATTGACATCAACACAATTGTCTTCCTTGAACTTGGACTGAACGGCTCCTCTCTCCATTAAAAGAATGGCCGCATTTTCCTCGGCTTTTTCCTTATCTTGAAGATTCAAGCTGCCAGGAATAGGCGAGGCTTTGTCAGCCTCGGATACGCCATGAGACTCGTCTGCCAGGTCGATTTTTAGGTTGGAAAGAGTAGCACGCTCCCAAGCAGGGGCGCGCTTGAGCTGGACCTGGATGTAGAGAGCACGGCGAGCGCAATCATCCGAGCACCACATCTCAATGTCATCGCGCGGAACAATCTGGCCCGAGGACATAATTTTCCAGCTACCGCCAGGTCCAAGGTTACGACGGGGATTAGGACAGAGAGCATATGCGCAGAGGTTGTTGACATTTCGCTCTTGGAGCAAATCGCTGTAGTCAGAAGGCTGGAAGGGGGTGATGAGAGACTTGAAAGCGGCAACGTCGGAAGGGTGCGGGTTCACAGCTGAATGGTTTGCGCAGCGAGTCATGGGGAAGTGGGAGAGGCGTTCAATGTTGTCGAGAATGTCGAGCTGAAGCTGCGCTCGAGCCTTGTAGGCGCGTTCAATCTCGTTGATTTTGGGTTGAGACATGGCTCGTATTCATCACAGGAGGATAATGGAGATGCCGAGGGTTGTAGGTTGTAGAAATAGATGAAGAGAGGATTGGGGACAAGGATGTGGGATGCATGTGGCAAAACAAGAGGCTTGGCGTATTCGTATTCGGACCTACAAGGAATAGTATTGCCGAGTTTGTAGGCCATGAATTCCAGCCTCTGTGTTTCGTGTCAGGGCCACATGGCCAATTCATCAATCACCACATCCATGAGCGAGTTTGCCTCGATAGAGGGGCACTACTAATGGCGCTGGCGATGATGAGGGGTTGACATCGACCGGATGTTCCGCCCTTGAGGTCTTTAGGTAGAGGAGCATGAGCATGAAGTTGTCGCCCGATCGTCTCAGGACGTGACTCGCCCGCCGTGTCGAAAGTTGCATGTGCCCCTCGACCTGTTTGCTGGGCTCTTGTCCCGCCGAGCGTGCTTTGTCAAATCGGGAAGGCCATGGCGTTTTTTTTTCTCATGTCTCCATTTCTCCATGTCGTGCAAGGAGCAAAAGTCTTGGGAGCAAAAGTCTTGGGAGCAAAGGTCTTGGGAGCAATACCTCAAGTCAATCAACAGCTGGGCAAAGAAGTGCGGCCCGAGTATCTGTACCTGCACGTGCGACTTGGAGGCAGACAAGAGCAAGTACTGGGTACCCCCAGTTGGCCCGCGGCTGCTATTCGCCAGGACGGAAAAAGCTCGTCTTCGTCATCGGCCGTCTAGTCGACTCGCTGACGTCGCCCTCTGTCGGCCAATCCTCCAATTCTCCTTGCACCAACAACCCACGGCCCCAGCATTGCAGCGTCCTGTACATAGTGCCGATCCCGCGACGCTGCGCCTCACAGCCTCTTCCTGCGCACCGCTTCATGCTTGCCTGCGCTGTGTGTGCTGTTGCTTGCGTGTGAGTTGATGCTCTGGGGTGTCTCCTTGATGCATACTCCTACTGTATATTACTTGTTTTGTACCACCAAGACATGCTCATTCTGGCCAGCGCGCCCTGAATTAGCCCCTGCTCGTTGCCGATATCGTCCCTTGGGTCTTGCCAAGCAGCGGCCTCCCTCGTCGTGTCCAATAAACCCCGCTTCTCTTGACAACGACAGCCTGGTTGCGGCAGACGAGTTTTGCTCCTAGAGACCCGACTGTCTTGCTCTCATTGCTACTCGACATGGCGGCGCCGCTCCGGGTCAAGTCTCTATACGAGTATTCGTCGCCGCATGAAGACGACCTCAACTTTGCCGTCGGCCAAGTCATTACTGTCACTGACGACGACGACCCAGAATGGTACGGTGGCGAATATATTGACCAGGATGGCGTAAAGCAGGAAGGGATTTTTCCTCGCAATTTTGTCGAGAAGTTTGAGCCAACTGCGCCGCCTCGGCCGGCAAGAAGTCGCCCCAAGAAGGAATCCGAGGCCGCTCATGAAGCAACTGCGGCGCCAGCTCCGCCGCTGCCGGCCAAGGATGATGACACACAAGCGCAGCAGCCGGATGCCGAGACAACACTGGCACCAGCTGAAGCTGCGTCTGCCGATGCCCCCATTCCTCTTCCATCTCAGCCTGACGAGCCTGCTCCGACCATGACGTCGGCACCGGCAGCGCCCAAGACAAGCGAGCCGCGAACAATAGGTGCTCCGCCTGCTTCTCCTGCCACCAAGATGAAGCCTTCAGCTCCGCCTCCCGTTTCCGAGAAGCCTGCCAGTAGTTCGTTCAAGGACCGCATCGCCGCATTTAATAAAGCTGCTGCGCCGCCGATAGCTCCCTTCAAACCCGGCGGCCTCGGCGGTGGTAGCGGTAGCTCCACCTTTATCAAGAAGCCGTTTGTTGCTCCTCCGCCAAGTCGAAATGCCTATGTTGCTCCTCCTCGTGACCCGCCTACGCCGACGGTCTATAAGCGCCAAGAGGATCCTGAGATTAGGGAGCGTGAAGCTCAAAATATGCAGAATGCTGAAAAGGCTGGCCTCGTTCCAGCCGACCAGGCTCATGGCGGTGCAGACCAAGATCAACCAAAGCCTACCAGCCTCAAGGAACGGATTGCTCTCCTCCAAAAGCAGCAGATGGAGCAAGCGTCACGCCACGCCGAGGCTGCGGCAAAGAAGGAGAAGCCAAAGAAGCCTCCCAAGAAGCGAAGCGAATCTACCCCTTCGGTTGAAGCTGTCCAGGAAGCGATTGAGGGCGGCCCTCCTGTCGTTCCGGAGCGTGCGGTGGCTGAAGACACCGGCACACCTACAGAAGCACGACCTACAGTAAAGGCTCCACCTGCTCCTCGTCGTAAATCATCCAAAGGGCCCACGCATGAAAGTGTCCATGACGGTAACGAAGCCGACATGTCGGGCGCTGGCGACACGACTGAGGACCAGGACGACACGACTGAGCGTGAGGACAGCGACGGGACACCACGACATGTTTCTCGGGCTGACACAACATCTACAATGGCCTCGGGTGCCAAAGAAGAAACTGATGACGACGCAACTGCTGAGGCAGAGGGCGAGGACGAAATTGACCCGGAAATCAGGCGCAAAGAAGAGCTGCGAGCACGAATGGCAAAGATGAGCGGAGGGATGGGCTTTCACGGCATGTTTGGCGGACCCATGGCTCCCGTGGTACCTGCAACGCCCAAAAAGAAGGAAGCAAAAGCAGAAGGCTCGGGCTCTACTGCCGATGGGGGCGAAGCAGCAGGATCGAGCACATACATTGCCCCTCCGATTGCAACGCCCATGGCTCTCCCGGGCTTTGGAGGGCCGAGGCAGGCTGACGAGGAAGAAGCTGGAGGCTCGTCAAGAGCGCCTCCTCCGGCATTGCCAGTGCGGTCAGCCACTGAGGACAGGATGAATCGGGCAGACGAGAGCGAGCAAGATGACGAGGAAGACGAGGCCGCAACGCCGGCCCCGGTAGCGGAGCCCCAATGTAAAAAGACTTGTGCTACACCCACTATGCTCGAGGCAGTCTGCTAACTGAGGCGTAGCACCCAGCGCACTCCTGGCAGGGTCTGGCAGTCGTGCAGCGCCTCGTGCCGTGCCAGCAGAGGGTAAGATTGACCCAAGACATGGCGGCGTGCAACTGACAAGAGGAGCAGGTCGGCCAGTGCTTGGGATAGCGACCATGGACGCCAAATCTGCTAATGACGGATTCGAGTCGGACGACGAAATGTCGGGGGGGGCACGTGAGGCAGATGTGCCCAATGTGAGCGCGGCGGCTGCACGATCCCCCCCAATGCTACCCCAGGCGGTGCAATCGCCAGGAGCCTCTGGGCGCTCGCCACCACTGTCGCCTCAAGGAGAGGACACATCGCCAACGTCACCCAGTGCGCCGACACATCACCGCAACAGCAGGCTTCCGCCTCCAGTGCCGGGATCTGCGCCTGCGCTTCCTCCTGCTCACACACGCCCCCCACCGCCGCCACCCCCTGGCGGCCTGCTCAGGCGCCAGTCGACGGCAGATAGTCCTGTGGCCCCAAGCGCGCCAGTGCGGCCTCTGCAGGCTGGGCAAGACAATGACGGGGAGGTGACTGAGTATGAAGGCGACTACGATACGGACATTGCGTCGTCGGTCCCACACAAGGATGCCCTCAAGTCGAGCCAGGAGCAAGGCACGGTGCAGTCGCCGGTAGCGGAAGCCCCAAGGGCACAGCCACCGCCACTGCCGTCAGCCTCGGCCCCTCGGGCGGTGCCGCCACCTGTGCCTGTAGGCTCGTCCTCGGACAGCAGCAAACGGCGCTCCATTGACGCACCCCGGGCCGCGCCGCCGCCACCGCCACCTACAATCAAGGAAGGGACTGGGCATGATGAGGCTGGCATGGACTCGTACAACTACGCAAATGCCTCTCATGCAGCAGCCACGTCTGGCTTTAGTCATCGCACGCCCAAGATTGAAGAGGAGGCACCGCGCTCGCCTGCCGTGTCACCTGTGGAGCGGAGAGCGCCGCCAGGCAATGGGCGTGGCAGGCCATCCATGGACGTGCCGAGGACCAGCATGAGCAACCGTCGATCCGTCGACTTGCATCGTCCATCCATGGAATCGGGCTTCATCGCCAATGACATTGACTTGGCGGTGCAGAGTGGGTGGTGGAAGCAGGCCAACCAGGTGCCTCCGGTGCTCCAGGGGCGGCGGGACATTTGTTTTGAGTGCGCCGAGTCGACGTCAACCAACCAAGGGGCCAAGACGGTGACGACGCGCGAGATTGCGGTGCTCTACCAGGACTACTCGCAGACGATTTTGACGGTGCGGTTTGACCCGTACGACCCGTCAGACGTGGAGCTGGAGCAGCGCCACGAGTCTCCTCCGCGGGCGCTGCGCCAAGACCAAATGGAACAGTACTACGACAGCCTGGGGCGGCGCATCTCGGAAGCAGCCGCGGCTAGAAAGGACTCGGTGGTGGGAGACGGCACGCCGCAGAGCCTGGTGCTGGAGCTGCTGCGTCCGTTGAAGGAGGCTCTGGGCCCCGTGGGAACGCGGGCGTACGGGGCGCTTGTGTACTCCAACCTGGCCAACGCATCGACGCAGCAGCACGACGTGATTCGCGCGGGCGACATCATGACGGTCCGCAATGCCAAGTTTCAGGGCAAGCACGGCGCAATGCATGCCAAATACTCTGTCGAGGTGGGAAAGCCGGACCATGTTGCCGTGGTGGCGGAATGGGACGGCACCAAGAAGAAGGTGAGAGCGTGGGAGCAAGGGCGTGAGAGCAAAAAGGTCAAGCTGGAGAGCTTCAAGCTCGACGACTTGCGCAGCGGAGAGGTCAAGATTTGGCGCGTGGTGCCGCGCAGCTGGGTGGGCTGGGAGATGTGATGGCGAGGAGCCGAGTGCAGCAAAGCAGGGCAAGCAAGGCATGTCGGAAGGGGGGGGAGGGAAAACAAGCAAGACATGGAGGGTGGCGCATGTTGTGACACGAGTAGTACGTCTAGTACGGGCCTGGTTAGAAGGGATTGAGCCAGACGGAGTATTTTGCGCCTCTTGATAGCATTGTGTGTGTTTTGTACGTTTGAGCTTGACGCATGGTTCAAAAGATGGTTACAGAAACACTTGTTTGTGTGCAACTGTCTTGTTTATTTTTGGAAAGACTTGTACGAGTGCAAAGCGTTGCGAGGCTGCATTGGGTCGTGGAGGAGCAAATACTACTAGTAGCTACTAGCTTGGCACAAGGTTGCACCAGCGTGGCTAGGTAGACATATGTTTAACCACAGACGATGCATTGTTGGACACGGGCCCAAGAGCTAGAGAATAGCGGCGGCGAGGGAGAAGAAGAAGAAGAAGAAGAAGACGAGAGAAAAGGCTGGTGGGAAAGTAGTGATTAGCAGGGGAAAGGGGAGGGGGGGTAGGGTTGGAGTGGTTGATGAGGCGGCGTTTGATGCCCGATCAAGATGTCACTGTGCTGCGACCCCCCTCTGGACCTCCTCCCCCTCGGGTGGCCAATAATTCCTTGGGTCTAAATGCCGTATATTGCCGAAACTAAAGTAGGCTGCAGGAATTATTCGCCTTGCGAATGAGTCGAGGCTTGGTTAGTGTCAAAGGAGCGGACAGTGGCCTCGTATACATTCTCGAGCAGCATTGCCACCGTCATGGGCCCGACGCCTCCAGGAACAGGGGTGATGATGGAGGCAACTTGAGAGGCCGACTCAAAGTCAACGTCGCCGACAAGGCGAGTATTGTTTTTACGGGAGGTGTCGGTGATGTAGTTTGTGCCCACGTCAATGACGACGGCGCCAGGCTTGAGCCAGTGGCCCTTGACGAATTGGGGCTTGCCAATTGCGGCCACGACAATGTCGGCGCGTTGAACATGGTCCTGGAGGGCGAGCGTCTTTGAGTGACAAGTAGTGACGGTGCAGTCGGCATTGCAGAGGAGCTGGCTTATAGGGCCGCCAACAAGGTTACTGCGGCCAAGGACAACGGCCGACTTGCCTACGAGGTCGAGGCGGGCTTCTCGCAGCAGGCGCAAGACGCCCTTTGGGGTGCAAGGAATAAAGAGGGGCGTGCCGGCGCGCTTGGCCAGCTCGCCAATGTTGCTCGAGGCGAAGCCGTCGACATCCTTGTCAAGGGCGACGGCGGCGGTGACGGTGTGCTCCGACAGGTGCGGCGGCAGGGGCAGCTGGACGAGGATGGCGTGGACAGAGACATCACGGTTGAGCTGGGCAATCTTGTCGAGCAGCTCGGGCTGGGAGACGGAGGGTTCAAAGTGCACCAGGGCGCAGTGGACGCCGGCCTCTTGGGCGGCCTTGAGCTTCATGCGCACATAGGTGGACGAGTCGGAGCGGTGGCCAACTTGAATGATTTGCAGGCAGGGCCTGAAGCGCGAGTTGCTGGCCTGCTTGTCGGCGATTTGTGATTGAATGCCCAGACGAACTCTGCGCGCAATTGCGGCGCCGTCAAGAATCTGGGCCACCATGCTTGGTCGGACTGATGTCATGCGTGTTTTTCTTGATTGGCAAGCGGGCCAGGTGGTCTAGAATGTCGAGTCCCAGTCATGGGCCTTTTCCTTTTTTTTTTTTTTCTCTCTTCTTTTCTTTTTCTTTTTTTTTAAAAAAAAAATTATAGTAGTGTTGGGGTTTTTTTAAAAAAGTCTAGTAGTCTTGTTTTTTTTTTCAGCTCCGCTGCACCCATACGTGGAGGGCAGAGCAGAGAGAGGGCGATGAAAATTCCATTCGATGCCAGGTCTGCCGAGCCTGTCGCTGCTATAAAGCCCATTGTGGCACGTGGCACGCATCCTACTTACATAAACCTGGTGCAGGGTAGCAGCAAAGAGGGAGCTGGGGGAGCTTGAGCGATTGGACGCGCCATCAGAGCTTGCAAAGCAAAAGAGGGTGTGCAATGAGTGCATGTGAAGTTGGCATGCTTCTACGTGGGAGAGACTCGGCCTACAAGAGGGAACGACGACAACAAAGGTGGTGTGAGGACCAGGAGTGACGGCTTGGTCGTGGGAGGGGGGAGGGGAGCACCAAGTCGCGAATGGGAGCATGACACGCACAAGTCGACTGGTGCTTCAAACAGCGACTAGTCTGGCCCTGAAAAACCAACGGGTTCAAAAAAAAAAAAGAGTGGCTGTTGCTCAAAGAGGAAAAGGAGGGGAAAGCAACGGCGCAGTGAGCTGGAGAGCAAAGAGGTGAGACAACGAGGCTTAAAAAAGCGCCCTCGTGGTCGGGAGAGCAAAAAAGAGTCTTTAGTGCAAAGGCCGTGATGGGTTAAAGGAGGGGCGTGTGTGCAAGGCCAGATGTTTGTGTCTTGGGGAAGCCTCTTGCGCTTGCTGTCATGACGCCAGCTTGCACGGGCTGCAAGCCATGTACGTCAGATAACAGTGAAGAAGAAGAAGAAGAAGAAAAAAAAACACAGGAGCGTGATGGAAGAATTTGCAAAGGGGGGTTAAAGTTGGGCAGCAAGGAAGGGGAGAGGAAGAAGAAAAAAGCAAAAAAAAAAAAGTGGCGGTAGCATCCGGGGTGCGGATGCAAAAGACGTTGGTAAGATGCGGCTTGGCGGGATAGAGGGCAGTATTTTTTTCCAAGAGACAAGAGGAGACAGCCCTATTGGCATGCAGGCAGGAATGGGCGCATCAGAGGACATGGAGGGGGGAGGCGGGTGTCGTGTCACTTGGTCAGCCGACGGCATGGGCGGTGATGGGAGGAGCAGCGGCAGAGGAAGGATAAAAAGCATGCAGCCTGGCTTGCCCGACGTTTTTGTTGCAAAGCTCGTCTAGTTGATGTACTCTTGCAAAGCTCGCCTAGTTGATGGTCTCTTGCAAAGCTCGTCTATGATTGCAACAATAGTATAACAGCATCTAAAGCTAGTGTACTATGGCCTCGACTTCCCCCCGCCTGGGCTATTTCCCCCCCCCGCAAAGCTCATCCAGCTCGTCAGTGGAAACGTACGACTCGCTGCTCTCGCTGGCACCATGTCCGCCCGCCACGTCGAGCGCCTCGCTGGCCGCCCCTCGGGCCCGCCATGCCGGCGCCACGCCCTCGGACGCCACGTCGTTTGCGCGTCTCTTTCCCTCGCGCCACCGGCTGGCCATTCGGCTCGACGACGCAGCAGCCGACGGCATGAATGTGCGAGTCGACACCGAGGCGGCGCCGGGCCATGCCGTGCAGTTGTTTCATTTACGCATGCGCAATCTGGCGCGGCGAGACTTTTCCCTGCGGCGATATGCGCGTGCCTCGGGCAGGGAGGTTTGTTCGTCGAGTCGGGCTTTTGCTCCGGCGCCCAGTGTGGCGTTTGCCCTGCGGTCGCTGCGGCGGGCTTCCTTGTCGTCGATGCATTCCTTTGCTGCTTCGGCGGAACACGTTGCTGCGTCGTCGTCGTCGCTGGCTAGCTCAGATTGCATTGCAGAGGCGACGCAGGCGGCAGACGTGCATGGCTTGGTGCCGACGGATACCATTCGCCTCGAGTTTACAAACTATGCCCGCGTCGACTTGCACCGCCGCTCGCGCAGGGCCGTGCGCTATAGCTTTGAGTGGTGGGGCCGCAAATATGCCTGGCGCCGCGCCGTGGACAAGACGCTCGGCTCCGTCGCCTGGCATCTCGTCTGCCAGGGCGCTGCTGAGCCCGTGGCACACGTGGTGCCTGATTTGCGCAGCCCCAGCCAGGTCGACGCTGACAAACGCGCTGGCGTCTGGCTGCCGCCGTGTTACATGTGGATTAGCGACCAGTCCATTGTCGATGCCCTCACCGACGTCGCCGAGTATGCCCCCCTCTCTTTTTTTTTTTTTTTTTTTTTTTTTTCCAATTGCCCCCTTTTTGCTAACTGGCTGCTGCTTGCTCCTCCTCCTCCAGCGTCGTCGTCGCCACCGGCCTCATTGCCCTCGTCGACGACTGCATCCTCAACCGCTGGCCCTTGGACAACAAGCCCCATGCCCTCGACCCCGAGCCCACCCCCATCAAGTCTGGCCTCCGTGCTCTCTTTTCCCGCAAACCCTCTGCCGAACACCCTCACAGCCCCTTGCGTCTTCAAAACACTGTTGCTGTATGCTAGCAATCCCAACCTTTATTCATTTCCTTGCTTCCCTCTTTTTCTTCCTCTCCTTTACTTCAATCTCGTCTTGTACTCCACCCTCAGACCTCATGGGCGTCGTATTTGCTCACCACCCTTTTATTTTTTTTCTCTCATGTCCTTTTATTTCTTACTCACTCCTTCTCTCTTGTTTCATTGCATTTGAAAAAAATTTCCCCCTTGACTGTTGCATCATTCTCATTTGCTTCCTTCTCATCTAGCAATATTAATGGATTGGTCCATTTTTCTCGGCCTTGTCATTTCTACAGCATCTTGCTTTTCTATTTGGGCGGCGTTTGGTCGGCTTTCATTTCTCACTTTTTCTTCTTCTTTCCTTCCCCCCATCCCTCCTCGTCTCAGCTTACTCGCCATTATTCATTTGCACTACTTTTTTGTTCCCCCATCACCATTATTAAAAACAGCACACCAGAAAGGGCCTTGGGCCATGCATAAGCATCATGTTGCATGTACTACAGAAGATGAGACCTTCTCCGCCTCGATCGACAGTCGAGTGCGCAGGTAATGACAGCACAGTCTACGCCGTGTCACCACCTGCATTTCGTCATGGCAAAGCCAAGAATCCTATCAAATATTCATACTTGCGCAAAAGAGGGCTCATGGCAAACACCCAGCATATGTGATGCAAAAGAGCCATATACCACCCACCAGACACACAAACCTCTTGTGCAACCCACAAGTCGTCATCGCCATGCCTCATGAGTCCCCCCTTGAATGCTCCATGACATGCTCGCCAAGTCTTCTCACGCCTCGTCTTGCAACCATGTTCCAAAGTCGAGCTTCATTAGCAGCCTGTCGATGCCTCCTATCCGGCCCGGCACATAGCGCTGCGCACCCTCCCACAGCCCGTCGTATTCATACTCCTCCTCATCCGCCGCCATGCCTCGCACCTCCCACTCTGCCAAGAAGTCTGCCTCGCTTCCCAGCGTCCGCAACGCTCCAGTCACTTTGCCAATCTCGCCTCGTACCCGCCTCTGCACCCCGCCCAGCTGGCCAAACACCTCGTCTTGCTCCTGCTCCAAGTTGACCGAGGCGTCCAAGACACCTGCGTCCATCTCCAGGTCCAGCGACGTAAAAATGGAGTGCAGTCGTTGCACGTGCGATACCAAGCGGTCAATGTCCTGTAGCAGCTGGTAAAGCGGCCCCGTAAAGCCAGGCTGCGTGAGTAAAAGGCGAAAGACTAGCGTCCTCAGATACAGTCCATGTGCCGCTGCGAGGGCTTGCACGTCATGTTGCGGCTTATTGGCCAAGTCGCCGTGCCCGTGGCTCTCACCAGACCCGTCACCATCAGGCCCAGCTGCATCATCTGACGTTGCTGTCCGCCGTCGACGCCCATTGCTAGTCTCCGTCTGCCCCTGGCAACCCGTGAGCCACTTGTAAAACGACTTCCACATGCCTCGCACAACCTCGGTCTGCAGATATGCTTCTGTTTCGCCCAGCAAAAATATGGCAGCACTTGCCGTTGTCCATGTGTCACGCATCATGGACGATCTTGCCGACCATCTCCTCCTTTGCGCTACTGCATCCTCTCCGGCGCCTATTGGGGCTACATGATGGCGCCTCAGCGATGTCAATTTCCACAGGTCCGTCAGTCGGATATGAGCCCGCCGCAGAGAAAGGAGGTAACTATTCATGCACGAGTATAGTCTCAGATCTGACGGCGATATAATCATGTCCAGCGGCGACGATAGTTTCAACCAAAGCGCCACAGGGACCGAAAAGAGCAGACTGGAAAAGGGCGACGACTCAAGCAGCCCCACGGCCTCGGTGCTCAGCCCACGTCCTGCCGTCAGTGGCGCCATCGCATTCGACTTTTCCAGGCTCAGCGTCAGCATAGTACGAGCTTGTTCCAGTTGCTCATCCTCATCAGTGTCTTGTCCTTGCATCGACGCCAATACCACCCACGTCTTTTCCAAAGCAGCAGCCACCTGGCTGTCATTGATTGCCACCTTGTCAAGTTTGGTGTGCTTTTCACGTGCTAGACTTGCAGCTCTTCGCCATTGACCGCCCATCTGCCTATCGGCCTCGTTTGTCAAGACCATGGCAAACTCGCCACGGCCAAGCAGGAAAAACTCGCGCAGCAGGTCAAACACTTGAACAATTCTTGTCAAGGGCAAAGCTCTTTGTAGCGTAGTCTCGGAAAGCGAGCGACGGATCAACGTCATGGTTCTCGTGAAATTTGCAGCGCTTAACGGCAATTCAAGGCTAGATATCTGCCTAACCTTGTCATAAATGTTTTCGACATGGCCAGGTGCAAAGCCTGATGTGCGCAGGACGCCAATATGGTTGAGCGACTTGCCAATGAAGAGCATTGACGACGCGGTTGTAGAGGTAACAAACAATGGCATCCGCTCCGCAACACATACAAAGTCCTACAGCTGCGAATTAGCAGAGACCAACTAGTCGAGGTGCAGTAATGGGTCCCACCTCATCAGCTGTCTTTTGCACAAAGAAATCAGCCGCAGCGTCGGCATTGGGTAGCCTGCCAAAGAGCACCCAAGCAGAGACTTGCTTAAGCCATGCTGTCTCGGCAATCTTCAACAAGCTCAGAGCCATTTCCGCAATGTCTTGGTAGCCGCTGCGCGTTTCATCCCTCAGCCGATCCATAAGACGCGCACCATGACACATGGAAACCTCTTGTGTAGCCGTGACGAAGCTAACCATTTCCAACAGCCAGTCCATTTTCCTTGTCCACGGTTTGAACTCGCCTACAATGGCCGTAAGAGGGACGATATTGTAGGCGCCCACCAGGTCCGCGTCGCCTCTGAGAATCGTCTCCTCCACTTGCAAGATCTTGTGTTGAAAGGCAGCCAGTGGTAGCGATTTGATGCCTGCTGCGACAGCTTTGCAAATGGGAGAGGGATGCGAGGCGGATATCTGGGCCGTGAGAGCCATGACCCGACGGTGGACATTGCCGAGGCGAGCGACAGTAGCTAATAACTGACGCTCGGAAGGAGTGGCTGCGGCGAGCGCATTCGTGTCGTCATGGGAACCGGTGTCGGCGGATTGGAGGAGAGGGGATGGGTGCCCCGAGAGGGAGAGGAGAATCTCATGGAGCATGGTTCGGCAGGCAGAGAGCTAGAGGAGCATGGTGAGCTGTCAGGCCTTGGAGGGGCAAAAAGGGCAAAAAGGGCAAAAAAAAGCAAGCTACACAGTACCCTGTATTTGCTTTTTTTGGCCACAGAGCGTCACAAATGTCATGAATGGTGAGGATTATGATGCCTAGAAGCTCAAACCGACACATGAAGCGGGCCCTTGTATTGTATACTATGGGGTCTGGCCGCCCTGAGGCTGCGAGTGGTGGAATCCGTGCGACGGGCAAAGCCAATCTGGCAGGGTGCGCAAGGGTCTAGGCGGTATGCGGGAGATATGAATGACAGCTCTTGCAAAGGCTAGAGCTGCTGGATACCATGCGTCCTATATGGCAAGCATGGACAGACATGCAGGGCTGGCCTCTCCCTTGGATATGACGAGAGGGAGCAAAGGAAGACATCGCGACGCGCCCTCTAGTAGTAGAGCTACCCTAAACAGGCCTCGCGTCGGCACGTGATTCAACAACTGTCGATGCATTTTATTCGTCATGAAGAGCAACAAAAGGTGTACCAGAAAGCAGTCTTGATGAGTTTCAGGCTCGAGTATAGCTTATAGATCTATAATACTGCCTAAGCTACTAGTAGTTCTACAGAGGGCGAGGAGTAGTATGGCCCGTCTGCCCATGATGCGACAAGCCTTGACCCCGCTGACGACGACAGCGACGGCCAATGACGTATGCGCAAAGTAGTTTGCGAGAGGCCTCACGCGTAGCCCTATAGGTCTCTTGAATCAACATGTTGACGCGCCATTTGACCCTCATTTCAAATAGAGCTTGCTATATTTGCGATTAAAAAGACTTTCAAGTTTGGTTCAACCAGGTTCAATTGATGCCCCCGGGTCTAGGATACGAAACAGGATAGATTGCCCCTCACTGACCCCGCGGCAACCTCGCGCGCACTCTGCGACATTTTTATACAGTCCACTTGGCCGCCAAGAATCAAACAGCGACACTGAGCCGCCTGCCATGATGGACCCGGGACATAATGTACGATTTTTCTTTCTGCTTGTGTCGCTACAGTTGCGCTAACAGTCGCCAACTCTAGGACCCCAAGCTGCTCTACGCCGTCGAGGGCATCAAGGCCTACCATCTGGCCAACGGCGTTGAAGAGTCGCTGACGCCCTCGGGTCCTCAAACACTGTCGCTTCTCATGGTTCCCACAGCGTCTGGCTTCGCCGATGCCTCGGGCGTCAGCACCGGTGAGCAGGACTTTTACCTGCACCTACACCTGCCGCCTGAACTTGATCTGGCGCTGCCTGCGACGACGCAGATATATCACCAGCCGCCGACAAGCTACCTGATTCCACGCTGGGACCTTGGCCCCGACAGTGGCGCCTTTACGCGTGTCGAGTTCCCCGCCGTGGGCAGCCGGCCGGGGGTGCAGGAGGACGTGGATACGTTTGAGACTATTCTGGCTCAGTGCACCTCGTTCCTTGAGCGGGCGCCAGCTCCCAAGCGGCCAGAACAGCCGACGGGCTCACGCGCAGCAGATGCAAAGGCCCGTGAAGCGGCAGGTGAAGAACTGCCGCCCTATAATCCGGGCGACTATGACCCCGGTGAGGGCTATGTGCAGGGGAGCCACAGTGCGGCAACAAAGGGCGGCAGGATTGTGCTTGTGGACGAGGAAGATGGCAGCGTGGTGGGGGAGCTGGGTGAGGGCTTCAATGTCGTGGAAGAGAGTGGCGTCAAGCCAGGCTCCAAAGGTGAGAAGACGGGCCCAAGCCTTGATTTGTCTGGAGCTGCTGACCAAGATGCTTGCACCAAGATCCCGTGGAAATTTCGCTGCCGGCTGACGGGTCGCACAACATTGCGGTGCAGCCACTTTCGGTACAAGACGAAATGCACCCGGCGTATCGCAAGTCTACCATTGTGAATACAGCGTCGCGGGCATCGCGGCTTCTGATAACAACAACCGACTACGTGTCCAAGACGCTGCAGTCGCAAGCAGACAGCTTTACGCGCAGCACCAAGCCCGTGGCCAAGCCCGTGACGTTTACGCCCACGACACACGCGCACATACGGCGCATCAATACCTTTTCCAACAAGGCAGCTGATATATCGTCGGCTACCGTGGGCTCAATCAGCCGCGTGGCGCAGAACCTGGGGGCGCACGTGTCGCGAGGCAAGGATGGGCGGGCGCGGGGCTACGACAAGGATGGCAAAGTCATTGAGAACTACAAGCCCGGCGTCCTCAACAAGAGCCTCATGGCCTTTAATACCGTTGTCGACGGCATGGAGCAGGCTGGGCGCAATCTGTTGACGAGCACTTCGTCGAGCGTCACAACAGTAGTTAACCACCGCTGGGGCGCCGAGGCTGGAGATGTGTCGCGCAGTCTGGGAGGAGGCGTCAAGAACGTTGGCCTCGTCTACATTGACGTGACTGGAGTCTCGCGCCGTGCCATTCTCAAGAGCGTGGCCCGCGGCATGGTGGTGGGCAAGGTCAAGGGAGGCGGCCAAGTCATTGTTGGCGGCGGCGACAATGGCCAGCAGCCGCAGGGAACAGGACAGATGACAGGACAGATGACAGGTCAGAGCACCGGACAGGGCGTGGCCGGTGCCTCGGACAAGAAGATGAGCCATTGAAGCAGATTACGAAATGGTAGCAACTCAAATTTACTCCCAGCCAAGACTAGTGTGGTTACACAAACCCCTGCAAGGCTGATTACATCTCAGGAACCCCAAGTGACTATTGAGCCGCTATAGCCCACCCATGTCTATACATGGCCATAGCACAAGTATTGCAGCTAATTGTCATGGGTCGCAACAGAGGTCGGGCCATGCAGACTCGGGCACAGGGGAGGCAGCGGGGCGCTGGCGGGGTAGGCAAAAAGACGGCGACGTCACGGATACCAGACGAAAGCCAAAGTAAAGGGGCATTTGTCTGCATCAGGTAGGTAGGCGGGTAGATTTCTATATGACAGTTCGCTATAGAGTTCCCTATAGCAGGAAGCAGAAGAGGCGGCGGCATGCCCAAAGAGACCATGCCAAGGGCTGGGCCAAGGTTCATGCAGGACGGGTGAGACGGCTTGGAGTGCAACGGTTATTGACGGATCATGACGCCACGAGCAGCAACGGGCACAACAACGTGGTGAAGGAGGCTCGCTGCTAACCCTGTGTCAATGTTGCAAAAGCTTTAGTACCTACCATCTACTACTAGCACTACTAGTAGTACTGGTAACGGTAGTAGTAGTAGTAGTAATACTGTAGTATATGCTGCCTTGGAATGACTCATCAGTGACCTTGGAAAAAGCCGGCTGCTGGCTGCTTTGAACCGCTGTTTCCCGCTGTCTGCTTGTCAGTCTAAACTTTGGCCATTGCAACGTCGATTGGTAGGTCTGGAGGGCGATGCTCCAATGAGAGCGCGCCGGCCGTCCTGCAAAGCCGTGCTCTATCAATCCATGGACTGACGGACCTTCGTTAGCGCAAAGACGCGCAAGGCAGGAGAGAAAAGAACCGGGCCCTCCCCGCCTTGCGCTGTTGCCTCCACCTTGTCAGTACGCGAGACGCCGCAGGCACATGCAACTACTGTGTCAAGACTGAGCCCCTGTGTACCTTGCTATACCACTACTACTAGACTTGGCTGCCAATAAATCGTGCCATCTGCTTCTCTCGCTCTCGCTCTCTCTCTCTCTCCTCTATCCAAACAGAGACGGCCCACTTGTTCAATCATGCCGGCAGTCACCAGTCCTGCGGCCTCGGCCGTTGACATTATTGACATTCGCCGCGACAAGACGGGCTTTGACATCAAGGCCCAAATCGTCAACCACCTCAATCCCGCTGCTGGCTGCGGGCCGCGCTGCTTGCCAACGCTGCTTCTCTACGACACTAGGGGCCTGCAGCTGTTTGAAGAGGCACGCTGGCCATGGAGCTGCGACTCGTGGACCCAGCAGGGCACGGCGAGCTGACAGGGCGCTCTAGATTACCTATCTTGACGAGTACTACCTGACGAATTGCGAAATTGGGCTCCTCAAGCAAGCTTCGGCCCATCTTGCAAAGCGCATCCCCGAGGGTTCCATCATTGTCGAGCTTGGAAGCGGGTTGGTTTTGTCGTGCAGCGCAATGCACACTGCAACTAATATCCTGGCCTTAGCAATTTACGCAAGGTCTGTCTTCTTTTGCAAGCCTTTGAGGACCTGGCCAAGCGCGTCGACTACTATGCTCTCGATCTCTCGCAGCGCGAGCTTGAGCGCACCTTGGCCCACGTCCCGCCCTTCAAGACGGTTTCTTGCCATGGCTTGCTTGGCACCTATGACGATGGCCGCGAGTGGCTCAAGCAGCCGGCCATTTTGACCAGGTCAAAATGCATCATACATCTCGGCTCAAGTATTGGTGAGCAATTGTCTGTAGCTGGTCTTGAAGCTACTACTGACTTTTTTAGGAAACTTTGGCCGTGACGAGGCGGCCGAGTTTGTTCAAGGATTCGCCGATTTGCTCAACCCAGAGACTGATGCCATGATTATGGGCATTGATTCTTGCAAAAACCCAGACAAGATATAGTAAGTTGCACCAGATCTAAAAGCTTGCCATGTTGTGACTAAAACGTTGTTTAGCAAAGCATACAATGGTTAGTGGCCAAAGAAATGTCCCCAGGCCTAGTATCTTGATGCAACCAAGACGTCTAATGCGCCAAGCTTTTCTCATACAGATAGCAAGGGCGTCACTCATCAGTGAGCACAAGCACATGGGAGGGGCGAGGCTTTTACTGACTTTGTTTTGCAGATTCAATCTCAACTGCCTCGTGCACGCCAACAAGCTCTTTGGAGAGCCCATCTTCAACGTGGACGAATGGCGCTCCAATGGCGTATTTATATATGACGCGGGCGGTGGCCGCCACCAGGCTTCCTTGTCTCCCATTTGCCAGACGACGGTCCTTGGCACTGTCATCGAGGCCAATGAGCGCCTCAAGATTGAACAGAGTCTCAAGTACTCACGCGCCGCATGTGACGACTTGTTTCGCCTTGCTGGCTTGCGCGAAGAGGCCTCGTGGTGGGACACGAGCGACGACTGTGAATATGGTGATTTTTGGCTCTTGATTTGGCCCCTTTTGCTCTCACTCACCTTGCACAAGCTGTTGGCTAACTTGCTGCAACTGATAAAAAGGCCTCCATTTTCTCAAACGCGCACCACTGCCCTTGAGCTGTACTCCTGAAATCTATGCTTCGGCCCCTGTGCCCACACTCACTGACTGGTGTGCTCTCTGGCACACTTGGGACACGGTGACGCTGGCCATGCTGCCGCAGACCGAACTGCAGGCCAAGCCCATTCGACTGCGCAACGCCTGCATCTTCTATCTCGGCCACATTCCCGCCTTTCTAGACATACAGTTGACGCGTGCTTTGGGCACCCAGCCGACGACTCCGGCATCTTTCCAGCCCATGTTTGAGCGCGGCATCGACCCAGACGTGGATAACCCGGCCAGGTGCCATGACCACTCGGTCGTGCCGGATGAATGGCCGCCAGCCGAGGACATTGCCAAGTACCAGGAAAATGTAAGGCAGCGCGTGCGCCAGATCTATAGCCAACAAGACGAGTGGCTGGCAACACAAGAGGCGTCCATCAAGGCGAGTCTGGGCCGTGCGCTATGGATCAGCTTCGAGCACGAGTCGATGCACCTCGAAACGATTCTTTACATGATGCTCCAGAGCGACAAGACGAAGCCACCTCCTGTTGCTCCTCGCCCAGACTTTGAAGATTTGGCTGCTCGCGCCGTCAGGTCCCGCGTTGCGAATCAATGGTTCCAAGTGCCGGAGCAGACAATTACCATTGGCATGGATGACGATGAGGACGACGACGCTTCGATTCGATACTTTGGCTGGTACGTAACCATGGCTTTGAATATTCAATGCCATGCATTTGGTGGCTCTGGCAGCTGACTATGGTTCATGTAGGGATAACGAGAAGCCATCTCGTGAGGTTACAGTCCATGCTTTCGAGGCCCAGGGCCGCCCCATTACCAATCAAGAGGTAGAAAGCTTGTTTATGTTTTGGTATACTGTTTAGACAAGAGCTAACCATTTGATTTTAATTATAGTATGCCCGGTACATGTATAGCTGCAATTGCAGTCAGCTTCCTGCTTCATGGTCAATTTTGACCGAGGACGCTTCCAATGGCACTTTGAATGGAACCTCAAAGGCAACTAGCAACGGCGAATCTACCAATAGCCACCAGTCGTCGACATCGACGACACCCACTGGCGCCCTGCCTGATTCCTTTCTCAATGACAAAGCCGTGCGAACAGTCTACGGTCTTGTGCCGCTGCGCCTGGCACTCGACTGGCCCGTCTGGGCCTCGTATGACGAACTTGCCCGTTGTGCTTCGTGGATGGGCGGCCGCATCCCCACGTTTGAGGAGGCGCGCAGCATTTATGCCTTTGTAGAGGCTCATAGAAAGCAGGCGTTGATGCAGAGCCGTCTTGCCAAGAAGGTGCCTGCTGTCAATGGGTCAGTTTGCCCTAGTCTTGTCAATCTCCCCTCTTCTTTCTTGTGGAGCCTGACGCTTTCCATTTAGTCATCTTGTCAATGACGGCGTTGAAGAAACGCCTCCATGCTCCCCTTCTGACAGCGACTCGGAAGCGGCGCTGCACTCGCAGTCCGAATCCGAGTCGGCGGCCTCTTTGGCCGCTCAGTCTCTCTTTATTGACCTAGCCTCGGCAAACGTTGGATTCCGCCACTGGCACCCTCAACCCGTGACTCACCGAGGCGGTCAGCTTGCCGGCCAGTCTGAAATGGGCGGCGTCTGGGAGTGCACCAGTTCTGTGCTTGAGCCACACGCCGGGTTCAAGCCCATGCGCCTCTACCCAGCCTACACGGCCGACTTTTTTGATGGCAAGCACCATGTCGTTTTGGGCGGCTCCTGGGCCACTCACCCGCGCATTGCTGGTCGTCGCTCCTTTGTGAATTGGTATCAGCACAACTATCCTTATGCGTGGACTGGTGCTCGCCTAGTGAGGGATGTCTAGGTCAAAGCTTCTGAAATGTCTTTTTTTTTTTTTTTTTTTTGGTTTGGAAGATGTGACTGCTTCTCAGAGTGCAATATGGAGAGGAAGATTGGAAAAGATTGCACGATATAACAGGATGGTTTGGAAGAAATTTGTGCCCATTTGTTTTGGGGGAGGGCCGGCTTTTACAATCTTGGGCCCCCCTTTGCTCTCTCTTTTTACATCTACTTGGATAGACGATGGTGGTTGATGTATGGTTTGCAGTCACTCACTCGTGTCTCGAGCCGCTCAATAGTTGAATAAGAATGAAACACTGCAAGGGATTATATAGAGAGAAAAGCCACGTGGCACCTCTCAGACTTGGAATGTCGAAATAAATTTGTTGGGCTACAAAAAAAAGCTAGGGGTATCATTAATATTCGCTCTTCGCCCGCCTTGTCGGTCTGGTTTCCGTCATTTATATAATAATCATAATCCTCGCCCCAAAGCGTACCCAAGGTATAATAAAAATAGCAAGTTTTGCGCGCTACATAGAAAAGTCCCAGAGTGTAGCGCTGTGTATAATTTTTCTCCAGAAAACGCCCAACTCTAACGGCCCAACAACGCTATGCTCTCGGTTGAGACACTGATTGGTCTTTTTGGGGGAAGTCTTCGTCTCCCCATTAATCAGTAAAGAGGGAATCGTCATATGTTTCCAAGAGCTTCATTGGAACGTAGCTGGGTAAATGGGTTCCCGTCTCCGTGATCAAGCCCGTGATGAATTCCGGAGGCTGTGAAGCTGTGAGTGGGTAGTGTGCAAAAATGAGAGGATTAAAACTCACGGTATAATCCACAGCGTCCTTGGGTTGTTTACTGGAAATTTCGGCGGAAAAATCGAGAACCTTTTGGTCAATATCACGCTGGCCCAAGGGAAAGTCGCGGGAGAACTTGTGTGTCTCGGTGGCCACGTAAAAAGGCAATTTGGGTCGGTTGCTAAAAGCTAGCTTTGCAATCTGATAGGTGCCCATGCGAGAAATGATGCCACCATTTTCCGTCACAGCCTCGGCTCCCACAATGACAGTGTCGACCTGGTGTAGCAAGCCCATGACGTGGGCTACCGAAGACATGGCCACTTCGGCCACAGGGATGCCGAGACCGCGCAACTTGGCAACCAAGGCGTCGTTTTCGGCTTTGCGAGTATCGTCACGCACATAAACGACACGAAACATGGCGCCGCCGCCTCGACGCTCAACAGCAACTTGGAGCAAAGCCGTGACGCATCTCGAGGCGCCAAGCGTGAGGACCGTCTTGCCCTCTCCAACATACTTGTAGCCTCTGGCAGCGACGCCCTCGCGGGCTGCTATAGCGCGATGGGCAAAGAGACGGCTATTTTGGAGTAGGTGCTGTAGAAGAGCATCAAAGTCTCCACCTGGCTGGTTAAGCGACGAGATGAGGAACTGGATGAAGAGGTCAGTGCCGGCAGTAAGAGGAGCCGGGATTGCGACCGAGTTTTTGAGGCGTTTGGCGTGGACTTTGAGAGTCTCGACGGTTTCGTGAATCGTGGTTATGGAGACAGAGTTGAGCAGGCCAATGAGGGCGTGAATGGCAGCCACGGGCTTGGTGAGAGCGGGGTCAGACATGAGGAGATTATTGTATGTTGCTACGATGCTGCGATGCTAATTAGCCAAGAGGCAACGAGTAGGCGAAGCAAGGAGAAGCTTGGCGAGCGTACTCAAAGTCGGTCGAAGCGAGGAGAGCTTCCGCCGAAGCTGGGCGTGCAGACGGCATTTTCAACGAGGGTAGAGAGGCTGTGACGTGTTGAGCCTAAATCGATATGTGTGAATGGGAATTCGATATGAGATAGAGGGGCAAGCTCGTTGGATACTGAGTCAAATGCCTAGTGGAATATATCTATAGTCGTGATGTGGGATTATTATTTTTTTGGTTTCTTTGGCGTGGATGGAAGAATGGGAAGCAGGAAGCTCGCTAGGCTTTAGCAGGCGTGGGGCGTTTAGGCTAGCAAAAGAAGCCCCCCTCCTTGATGGAAAGACACAGGCTGGTAATGGTGAGTCAGCAGCGACGGCCAGCGTATCAAGAGCGATTTTTTTGGCTTTTCAGCTCCTCCTGCCTCTGGATACGTGCCAGCGCCTGTTGAAGAGTCAAGAAGGGCAGAAAAAAAGCCAGCCAGCCAGCCAGCCAGCCAGCCAGCCATGGAAACCCTCGACCCCGCCACCGGCGAGCCTCTGCCCAACGATGCCATCCAGCGCATTCTCTTCCTGGCCAACGTGGTGCACGTCTACTCAATCCCGCCACTGGCGTCGATGCGGGGCCACAGCGCGTCGTCGTGGACGGCTGAGCCCAGCCGCCAGATATTCTCGTCGCGGCTGCGCGTCATTGAGACGTCGTACTCGAGCAGCCTCAAGGTGGATGTGGTGCTTGAGGACCCTGCGTCGGGAGAGCTGTTTGCTGCAGTGCCATATGTGGCACCGGCGGCTGTTGAGCCCGTGATTGACAGCAGTCGCTTCTTTGCCGTGACGGTGCGAGATCCGTCCAACCCTGGGCGGCGAGCCGTGCTGGGCATTGGCTTTGAGGACCGTTCCGACTCGTTTGACTTTTCTGTTGCTCTGCAAGGCGCGCGGAGGAGTCTGGGCTGGGATGCGGCGGGCGGAGAGGCGGCGCCTTTGGCACAGCGGCCAGCGGCTGCCGAGACCAAGGACTACAGCCTCAAGGAGGGCGAGACTATTACCATTAATTTCCCCGCGTCGCATCCTGGCCGGCGCCGTCAGCAGCAGCAGCAGGCAGAGCCCGAGGTGACTGACATGTCGTCGTTTGTCCTGCCTCCTCCGCCCGGCCACTCTCCTGGGGGCTCGTCGTCAAAGGCGAGCGACTCGGCCGAGGCTTTTGGCCTGCCGCCGCCTCCAAACGCCGACGATGTCAAGCGCAAAAGACGCTCTTTACGCGAGCTGGGCTTTGACGACGGCCAGTTTGGCGAGTTTGCTTAGCAGCTGAGTGGCAGTCTAGACGGGCGCCGCCATGGTTACGACAGTCTGGGACGACAAGGCCAGGGTACTGCTTTTGCTTGCATTCGTCACATTGAGAGGCAGCTTCACAAATGACCATGACCAAACTAAATGACAGATGTTGCATGTACAGTGACAATCAACTCAAAGCCAGGGCCTGGGCTGCTCTCGAGCTATGCTGCTGACCACACTCACACCGCTTCTCCGTCGGCCTGCGCCGAGAAGCACGTTTCAGCCACACCGGGCTCTTGGTCCCCGGCCCCATGGTTAAAGGGCTCTGGACGGCCTCGAGTCGGCAGCTGGCCTGCCGGCACAAACTCTGGGGAGGCGCCATTCAGGGCTGTCGAATGGCTCGATGTGGTGCTAAGAGACGACATGGAAGTGGCGCATCTTTGGGCTGTTTGTTGGAGGCTATATCCGCACCACATTGTCCCGTGGCCGTGTACCCAGCCCCAGGTGTCGTGGCAGTGGACTTGGACGTACAACTCGCTCAGTCGGACAAGAATGGTGCGCTGTTGCACCGCCGCCTCGTTGATTTGCAGACGCAGCAAGCTGAGCTGCTTGCGCAGTCTGCGTCGCTGCTTGCCCATGCCAAGGCTCTGGAGCTGTTTGTCGAGTGCAGCGTAGCGCTCAATCAGATGCATTGTTGTTATGGCCTGCACACACAGGGAGCTGGTCAAGTAGGCATCCTCGGCATAGAGTTGCTCGTACCGCTGCCAGGGCAGCAGGGCCGTGGCTTGCAGAGGCGGGCATCTTGCAGTGTCTGGCGGGCTGCGGCCGCGGCGCATCTCTTGTGCAGCTATGCGTGTGCGGTGCTCTCTGGCTGTGCTGGACACCATTTCTCAATTTCATGTGGCATCCTAGCGTCAAGACGATGTTTGTCGAATGAGGGGTTTGAAGACTGTGCTTTTTTTTTTACTTTGCATGTCAGGCAGCCGGGGGCGAAATTCTCTTGTATTCTGCTTGAAGCGTGAAGCAACCATTTTGGAGACTGGCAAACAATAAACCCTAGGGCTCCACTTGAGGCTTTAAAAAGGGCTCGAGTGTAGCAGTTCACGTGGGAAAGCGACGCACGATGTCTCTATAGATCGGTGCTTGCTTGAAATTCAAGGATTGGTGCCGCTGCTTGTTGGTTTTTGTGCTCCAAGCTCTCTTGACGGAGACACTGGAAGCACATGGTGGCACGAGCACATTTCACTGCCAGTCTTTTTTTTTTTTTTTTTTTTTTTTTAAAAATAAAATCATTTTCATTTTCAGCAACTTTTTGTTTTTGGTTTTATCTACATGAGTTGTCGTTGAGAATTGGCATTGAAGGAAATGTCCCTTGTGAGGGGGAGTAAGAAGGCCTTGTTTGTTTGG
>NJET01000180.1:3446-41800 GCA_002591415.1 Ophiocordyceps australis | reverse complement strand
GATAAACGAGGCCTAAAAATAACAACGAGCCGCTGGTATCTCTTCTCTCTAAACAGCCCTAGCATACCCGCTCTGTATCCAATGTGCTACTGGTATAGCAAGATGCTCAACAAGAAGAAACAATCATGTAGCCAACACTGCTCGCCACCCATAAGCCACATAAATTGCCTTACATGGGAGTCATGATACTGTCTTCCATGTCGTCGTCGTCTTCGTCTTCATCATCACTCGTGAATCCACCGCTGTCTGGACTTTGCACGCTGCTAGTGTCTCCGCTAGGAACAAGACCATTGTAGCCATAAGTTAGTCTCGAGCTGCCATTGGCCACGCCACCGCCACCCATAATGTTACTCTTTCTCGCAAATGATCCTGGAAGGGAGCGCGGCAGTGTGCTTATAAAGGGCGAAAGTGTTGAAAATGCAGGCATGTTGGCCATGCTTTCGCTACGGCTCAGGCACGGCTTCTCGGGTAGCTTGTTAAGCAAGCCCGTCGACATGTCTAGCATCGTCATGGCAAACTCGGTGTACTTCTTGCCCTCTCCTGGCTTGGAGCTGACTGACAGGGTCCAACGATATTCGCCCAGACGTCTCCGGTACCAATCTGCTTCTTCGCGACCAGGCGACGTGGCCCACAGCAGAGATCCAAAGGTGCCAATGAGAGCAAAGTTGGTCTTGGAGGCAAAGTACCAAAAGGACCTTAGATGGCTGGGCGTTAGGCGGTTGACAAAATCCATCGAGGATATAAGACAAGCCTTGGCGGCACTGCGGCAAAAGTGTTGAACATAGGGATCCACGGCCGACGGGTTCGAAGCCAATGATCGAATGATGCATCGGTGCAGAGTAATCTCGGTAGCAAAGTATGCCAAATGAATGAAGCCAATGCTAGACGGCCGTGTGTTGCCAAATCCTGCCGACGTCACAGAGGCGTAGCTACCGCTCGTAGAGTACGTTTCCAGGCGAAGCATGGCCGGAAGTCCACTAAACCATTCCTTGAGCTTTAGCTGCATCGGCTTGGCCGTGGTCAAGACCCATTGTGTGCCCTTGTTGCCGGCCGAGGCTATCAAGGTAATCGACCGCAGTGTGTAAAACGTTTCGAGGATTTCGGCCAGGATCTGAGAGAGCTGTACATGGCGCGTAAAAATGAGGCGTCCCCTTTCCATTTCGTGTTCTTGGTCCGATTCAGCCTCTTCTTTGCCATCATTTTTGTCAGTATCAGGGAAATCGCTAGCTATTAGCGATCTGACGCCCCAGTTGGATGCAAAAATGTGTGATGGTCGTCCATGGACCAGGGCACCCCATTTATCCTGCATATAGAGCGCCCACGCTAAACGACGGCGCAAGCCCTTTTCCCAGGGAGGAATCTTCCACCCGGAGCAATCAAGGTGCAGTCCGAGTTCCTGGCCAACCGCAACAAGCTGGGCAGTCGGTGCCCATTGATCGCCCTCGGGCCGCTGAGACAAGAGAAGCCCCGCCTGTATGGTGGACAGCTTGGGTCGGTTCATAGCATCGGCCAGAGATATCCGAATGAGGCGCTCGAGCTCACGTACGTCGGGCCGAGGAAGGTGCATCAGCTCCTCGTCGTGCTCCCACCAATTGATGGCCAGTATGTATACAGCGGCGAGAAGCGGTGGTGACAACTCGCGATGCGAGTCTTCATATTTTTCGAGAAAAACGTCCTTGTGGATAATGGGAAAGGCGGGGTGCACCACTTTGAAATACAAGTCGATTAGTCGACGACCTCGAGGAGCAACAACCGCCTCAATGGCATCGGAATCCTCGTCGATGCGTTGGTATCCACAAGTCGTGTCGTCTGGTAGCATGAGAAATGTGTCGTCATCGCTGACTTTGCGTAGGGCCCCTCTTGACAGCAGACTTTCATCTTGAGGATCAAAAATGGACAGGTTGATGAGAGACGGCTCAAAGTCGGTTGTCGATCCAATGTACTGGCTATACCTGTCAATCTGGAGCCCAAGACTCCGTTTGAGAATGGAGGGCCGTCCAGACGTGTTGGCTTTTTCAAAAAACGACCCGCTGCCAGTAGTGCTGGAGAAGCTTGAAGACTGCGGCAATGGCTGACAAGATGCATTTGGAGAACTAGAAAAAAATAGTGAGCGTCTTGAAAAATGCGAGAGCGTCACAGCCACCTCGTAAAAATAGTAGCCTTGGACCCTGGGAGCCTTAAAAAAAAAGACACATACCTGCGCTTGCCTGGACTTGTAACCTCGAGCGTATTTTCACCATTGAGTTTTCTCTTGCGGCATGGCGAATTGTTGGACAAGGAGCAATCGGTGCCGGTGCTTTGGCAGGGCTTGCACACATCATCGTCATCGCCGGGGGCACATCTCGAGTCAGAGATGCGGCAGGCCTGACATGGAGGTGCCGGAGAACCCGGAAAAGAAATGGAGTCGGTCGTCTGCAGACTACTGGGGCCAATTTCAAAGCGAGGCGCACCATCCTGTTGGCGATTTGGAATCATGCCAGGCAGAGGCGACTTTGATGAAATGGCAATGGGGGCCGTTCGCTTAAGCGGCGAATGGTGGTCCATGGTGTTGGCGGTCAAGGCTGGCGAACCAAAGACGAGGGCAAAGAGGAACCACGGGTAGATGCAATCTGGTCGTGCTGCGTGGCTACGGCGGTGTACAGATGGCGTGAGGGATAATGGTGGCGCAAGATGGTGATGTGCCAGTCTTGTAAAGGCCTCAAGCTTTTGCGGACCAGAGGGTGCGCAAACTGGTATTGGCGCCTTGAGTTGGTGAGCTGATTTTGTAAATACTCACAGCTTGTCTAGCAAGGCGATTGGAGCAAGAGTAGTGTCAGACAAGGCTGGCAAATTAGTAGAGGCAGAGGCGACGAGTAGCAACGACTCGAGGTCGTTGGGCCCTCTAGAGGCCGGTGCCGATGACGGCGCTGGGGTGAAAAGGGGACAAACAGAGGCCAGATGAGGCAAGGAGAGACGGGATGATGGCAGTGAGGGCTCAGGTGACAATAGCGGCCAGGATGAGATAACCGTGGGTAATGGGCGTCATTGAGAGCGGCGGCGCAGTGTCGTGGGAGCGAGTCGTGTGCTCAGTGAGGAGACAGTCGACGTTTCCGTCGGCTACTGAGGGGATGGGCAGACTAAGGCTAAAGACTGGCAAGGAGGAGGCGGCGTTGTATTGCTCTGCTGTCTTTGTTTTTGTCTCAGCAATGGCCAGCAGTGAGCTATGTTAGGCGAGCCGTTGAGGTTGCGGCTGTGAGGGAGGGAGCAGAGTGGCTGCCGTGGCAGCGGGTAGTGATTACGGGAGCGCTCCAGATGAGTGGACAGGGTGCAACGGACAGGGCTGGTGGTGCGATAACGCGTCGGTGTGACGATGGGGGAGAGGAGAGGAGGGATGAGCGGCAGGCAGAAGAGGCAGACATGGAGACAGGCGAGGCTTTTGTTTGCCAGAGGAGCAGGCCATTTGGCTTGCTGGAGAGGCCTACCTAGCAGGTGTCGGTGGCCCAGCAGACGCTAAAAGCAGTAGTGAGTGAGCTGGCGGTAGCACTGAGCTGGAGGCTATCAGGGCTCTATCAGGGCTCTATCAGGGCTCGACGGCGGCACGGGCTGCACAGTCGAATGGCCCAATGACAAGGGCGGACGCGCGTGGCAGGAGCACAATTGCTGCCTACCGTGAAAGCGAATTGGTGGCTCCCAAGGTGTGAGGCATGCATGGAAGGTACCGGGATGGGTGTTGATGCGGGCTTTCCCCAGACAGAACCTGTGACCTGGATCAGCATGCTGGGGCGCCCGGGTTCCTCTACCGGAGCCGCCCGCCTCTCGTAACTGTGCTCCTGACTGGTGCCTCGCCATTTAGATATTACCAAGGTACCGGGGACACGCTCATGAAACAGCGGCAACTGACTTTGTTTGGCCAGATTGAGAAGCTGCAGGACAAGTCTGGTTTTTGAAGCAACCGGTTTTTTTTTTTTCCTTTCTTTTTTTTCTGTCTTTTATTTTTTCCTTTTTCATCTATACTAGCCTTTTTATCAAACAAGCTGCGCGCTTTTCCTCCTCCAGTCCTTTTCTCTCCCCCCCTTTCAAAGCACTTTTTTTTTTTTTTTGCGCACGTAGCTCCAATAAAGTAAGCTGTCCTCATGCAGTGGTGCTGCACCGCTTCTCAGGCCTCGCCATGTTGGTCGCCTGCTCATTCGCTGCCGCTGGCCTTATCGCTGTTTTGCCTCACCCATCAGAACAACCCTGGAGGTGCAGGCGCCGGAGTGCCGTCCTGGGCCTCGCCTTGGTGCAGACGGCTCCCCTCCGAGTCGGAGCTAAGGAGCATGCTACCCTCCAAAGGCCTTATCTATGCATCAGCAGCGACTGGCCAAGAGGCTGCTTACACGCTCGACTTGGCTTTGTAGACGGAGGGCTTACTTGACTCGTTAGTCGCAAAGCGCTTTGCTTTTTTCTCTACTCCATCTGTCCACGGCCAACCATTGCAAAACACCTGATGGCTGCGTCTCACATTATCCCGCCGCTTATTGACTGCAACGCCGATGGACTGACCTCTCCACCGCCCGCGCCCTTTGCGCCTACAGTGCACATGCCCCGTGCTATCATGTCGTCTCATGATGGACACGGCAAGCCATATGGCGCAACCCCCCCTAATCACCCAGGCCATGTGCCCTCTGCGCTCTTGTGCAACGCCTGCAACGCCTGCACCCAGCAAAGCATTACCAAATGGAAAGCACCATGCTGCATGAGACGGCCAAGCTCTAACGTAATGGATCCGGCCCCCCTGGCGAGCCGGCTTCATTGTTGTTGCTGTCCTGCCACATGCGAGCTTCACGACACGAGATAGGCCAAAGTGTGACGCTGCGAGCTGCCACTCGTTCCACCGACCCGGCTCCATTTTATTCTTGATGGCTTGAGCCATGTACCTGTGTATCTCCGACGCCCTTGCTATTCCCGACTATTGCTGTGTTGCGCCTAATATTGCCATTACCGTGACAAACAAATGCTACGCCACCTGCTGCCATGAGGCGAGCCAAGTCGACGGACAGCTTTTTTCTTCCTCGTCCTTCTCCTGGCTCTCCTGCCAGCGAGACGAGCATCGTTGACCTTGCTACGAAGCCAATGGTTGATTCCCAGCGGAGACTTGTTTGCACCTCGTGTGGGGTATCAAGACGGCAGACAAGGTGGCGTCGGTGTGACGGACTTGTCTCGGCCTTGGCCAAGCCGAATTATTCGGACTTTGTTGCCGAGTCTGCCATGGACATGGCTTGAGTACGGAGCCTTGGCCCTTGTGAACACGCCATTGGCCGACAACTGACGCGTCTGTCCAAGTCGTGGCCCCGATTGCCGCAATCCTTTTCCGTCCCGCTTGCGCAAAAACTCTGCCCTATGGGCCTCGTTATAGCATCTTTTTTATTAGTGCCTCTTTGAAAATATGCTAGAATAAGCCTGAATCCAATTCCTAAAGCTAAATCTGATTAATGCTAATCCTATTTTTACTCCTAGCCCATGCCAATAGCTCTTTGGACCTCTTGATACAAGTAGAAGCGCACACCATGGCAACATGTAAACTACCAACAAGTTGAAACATCTTGCTGTTTAGCAAGGAGCAAAAACTCCAGAGCAGACTCGATGACATGGAGCAAGGATGAAAAGCCGGCGCGACAAGAATGAGCCAAAGGGAAAGAGCCAAGTCTATGACAAGGAGCAAAAGTAAAAAGGCCGACTCGACAAGAATAAGCCAAAAGTACAGAGCCAGCTCGCCAACAATGAGCAAACATGATTAATGCAGGTGTTTGTTTCCGCTTTGGCCAGGCAGCAAAAAGGGGTCGATGGGGTCAAGGTGAGAACGGCTCCTTGTTCCCTCCATGTTTCGTCCGATTTTTTTTCTTCTTCTGACTCGCCAAAGCACAGCGGCTCGTGTTACTCTAGCCGACGACAGCCGAGAGGCGCCCCAAGGCAAAGAGGGCCCCCCTACGCCGCCGGCCCCGTCCAGACCATGATTAACTCCCGGTACACCTCGGCGGCATGGTGGGATGCCCGAGCCGGCAGCTTCATTTCCAGCTGGCGCACCGCCTGGAAGCCAAGACTTGTGTAGAGCGCCGTGCCTTCCATGGTGCTCTCGAGAATCACAGGCATCTTGTCTGCGGCTGCGCGCTGCTGCACCCGTCGCATCAGCAGCCTCGCTGCGCCCTGGCGAGTGTATTGGGGAGCGGTGCATAAGAAGACGACGTCTTTTTTGTGCCAGACAAGGGAAGAAGTGGTAATGTTTGTCAGCCAAGTTGGCTTGCTCAAGTGGCGTGATGCAAGCCGCATGGGGAAGCTTTTTTCTTTTTTCTGCCTCTTTTTTGCTCTCTTTTTTTTTCTGAGGGGAGGGGGGCAAGCATGCCAAAGCAGCAAAAGAAGACGAGAGAGCACGTTTTTGAAGCAAGCATGCCAAAGCAGCAAAAAGTAAAGAAGAGAGCACGTTTTTTTTGAGGCAAGCATGCCAAAGCAGCAAAAGGAGACGAGAGAGCACGTTTTTGAAGCAAGCATGCCAAAGCAGCAAAAAGGGAAGAAGAGAGCACGTTTTTAAAGCAAGCATGCCAAAGCAGCAAAAGAAGACGAGAGAGCACGTTTTTGAAGCAAGCATGCCAAAGCAGCAAAAAGTAAAGAAGAGAGCACGTTTTTTTTGAGGCAAGCATACCAAAGCAGCAAAAGGAGACGAGAGAGCACGTTTTTGAAGCAAGCATACCAAAGCAGCAAAAGAAGACAAGAGAGCAAGTTTTTTTTTCGAGGCAAACATGCCAAAGCAGCAAGGCACAAGAGACAACTCACGATAGTATCCTCGCGTCCCCATGGCATCGAAGCGCATCCGGGCCGTCATTTCGGCATAAGCATTGAGCACATGCTGGGCGCCGCGGCCCGACCAGCCCTCGAGATTGCGCGCGGCGCTCTCGCCCCCGCCCGGCGCATGCACCAGCCACTTTACAAAACTCACTACTTGGCGGCTGGCGGCGTCGCGCGCAACCAGCACGTGCTTGTCTGCGTCGCGCACGTGTTGCGCCGTGTTGCGCTCCAGCCAGGCGTGGAAGAAGCGCAGCGCGGGCGCCGTGGGGAATTGGGCGTGCGTCAAGAGGTTGTTGTCCATGGCGGCGAGGTGGATGTCGGAAATGGTGGTTGCTTCGGGGGGGGAGGGCACGTCGATGGTGAAGCGCGATGCCATGATGCCGTGGGATGAACAAGTCTTGGTGGCCAAGGTGTCTTGGTGATGAAGCCGTCTTGGTGGCCAAGATGTCTCTGTCTAGTCGTCTCTGTGACCAAGCCGTCTTGGTGATTGAGCCGTCTTGGCTATCTAGTTGTTTCGAGGATCAAGCCGTCTTGGTGGCAAAGCTGTTTCGATTATCAAGTCGTCTTGGTCATCAAGGCATCTTGGTGGCAAAGCTGCCCAAAGCAATTCTCAAGTCACAAGTATCTCCCCCCCCCCCCAAACGAGGCAAATCGGGCACTTTGGGCAGATACAGGGGGCGGCCTGAATGCCAAGCCACCTTGAAGAGCAAATCGGTCACTAATGGCCCAGCCCGGCTCCTTTAATCGTCGGAGCCGGATGAAGTCCCGGCCCGCCCACCTCCAAAGTCCGGGCCGAAGCTCCACTCGGGACCGCGTCTCACCAAGACTCTTGCAGCAACGTCGTGCCATTGTCAAAGAGCAAGAAAAAAAAACCACTAGTTGGGTTAGCTCTTCTGCTACTAGCTAGCTAGCTACCCTATTTTCACACTCGTCTCCCCAAGCCATGTACAAGAAGATGGTTTCACAACACTGAGCCAAAGAGGGCAAAATGAGCCCCCACTGCGCTCCTCGCCTCGTCCATAAACAAACAGGCTCCAGGCTCTATTATCCAAATACCAAAATAGTCTCTCTTCTTTTTTCTCCTTGTCTTCTCTTTTCAACAAAAAGTGCCAAAAAAAACCGACGGGAGGGCCAGTCTCTTTTACTCCCGCGCCTTTTGTTTTGCGTGCGATAATATACCTTTTTCGACTCATGCTTTGGAAATAAGTAATAAAGATTATGTACTCTTGTTGATTCTGCGGCGTAAAAAAAAGGCTGGTCATGAGCATGAATTATACCGAGGACGCGAGATAATGGTGGATAGAGCTCTGGTGGACAAGGGAGAGGAAGGAGGCGTGGAAATCAGGGTGCAGAGAAGAAAAAAGGTCCTAGGAATGGGGAAAAAAAATTACTTGGGAAAAAAGACGTGATAAAAAAAAAAGACATGAGGGGGGGATGGGGGGCAAAATGCGTCTATTTGGATTGGGGGTGGTCGGCGGGCTGGACGGGCGTGTGGCGGGGCTGGCCGAATTTGGGGAGCACGGTTTGGTCGCGTGCAGGAGTAAAAGGAATATCTTCGACTTCGAGCTTGAGGCTGGGCACGGAGCTGACGGGGATGGGGGTGCCGTCTCCCTATTCTGAGCATTAGCAACTGTTGACGCAAACAAGAAGCCGGGGCAGAGACGAGATACCTTGACAATGGATACCTGAACTGATTTCTTTATCGAGTCAACGACGCGATCAGGATTCTGTCGCGCAAAGCCCGAGGCATTCACAACGTCGTCGAGGGGAATAGTGCCATTCTTGATGCCCATGCCCGGCTGCTGCATAATGACCAAGTTGCCGGCATACATATTGTTGACAAAGACATTAATTGTGCTGGGGCGCTCCACTTGAGCCACGTCGACTGCCAAATTGACATAGTATCGCGTCTGCTGCTGGGCGTCGAAGCGGCCGAGGGCCTGCATGCCGCGAGACGGGCCGTAGAGGCGGTTAATCAGGCTTGTGGCGTCGTTGCGCATCTGGTCGGGGTTCTTTTGCCAGTACTCGAGGCCTTCATACGTGTAGCCAAAGTCGCGGAGGCGAGAGGCGGTGACGGAGGTGTGCATGGGGCCGCTTGCTTGGAAAAAGGGCTCGAGGGGGGAGTCGGCGGAAATGGGGGTGCCTTCGGGCGTGGCAAAGCGCGACATGCCTTCGTAGGTTTGCGAAAAGACGGTTTGGTCGGTGTGGATGGCTTCCCAGTAGGCCCAGAGGCGGTCGACGTTGGCATGGTGAAGCATGCTGCAAAGACAGTTGGCAATGGGTTCATGATGAGATATCGCGCAACAGAGGAAAAAAAGGGGGGGGGCTTACAAGAGAGGATCATAGGCGGTAAAGTCTAGCGAGAGAAACTGGCCGCCGCAAGCTCCATCCCAGTGAACGCCATTGTGAATCTGCTCGAGGCCGACGCCGCCTCCCTCTGCCGAGGCAAACTGCTCAAACGAGTTGGATCGAGTAAATGCATCATACTAAAGGGTAGGATCAAAAAGACGTCAGCGCACATGTACAGGTGGCAGTACCGGATGCAGGGACAAAGACGATGGGGTGCCGGCATTACCAGGGTAACGAACTGGGAAGGGGGGGGGTGGGAGTGGACTTTTTTTTCCAATAGTGTGTGGACGATCAAGGGGGTAAAAATGTGGACTCGTTTCTAGGAGAAAAGAGAAAAGAGGGGAAGGGGGGAGGCTGTCAAGAATGCGAGATTGGGGAAAATTGTCAAAAGCGAGATTTGGGGAAACTGTCAAAGCGCAAGAGTGAAGCTAAAAAAAAAAAAAAAAAAGACAACGTACAATCCACTGCTTATACGGACGCCCCTGGAGATTCTGGTTTGCGGAGCCAGGATAGTTATTGGGCGACAGACAGCGATAAATTTGATTTCTGGGCTGGGGATCAAACTGGCCAAACTCGCCATTCAAGGCGCGCTGGGGAAACCTAAAGGTAGCAAACGGATTGTCCACCTCGACGAGCTGGACGCCCTGGCCATTGGGCACATTGACACGAGTGCGCGGCGCCACGGTGGCGGGCGGAACCGACTGATCAGAGCCCCAGTCCCAAAAGGGCGCTCGCAACGAGTCTGCCGCCTGCTGATACTGCGCGCGAACATTGGGCGGGTACTGGGCCGCGAGCCGCCGCGCCTGACCCACGAGTTCTTGCTAACGTTTGAGAATTAGACGCCTGGCTAGTCCCGATTCAGGCGGGGGGGGGGGGGAAAGCCAAGTGTTGTGATGATCATGATTTAAAACGTACCTCGTATAGCGCCAGATATGGCCGATGCCAGGTTAGGAAAAGATGCTCCTAAGCATTTTCCGTCAGCGGGTTTCTTTTTGCTCCCAAGCAAAAGAAGAGCAAAGGGAGAAGAAAAAACATACGCCATGGGGACAGTAGCCAGCCCAGCCTGAAGACTGTCTACCACCAGCGCCATTGTACTCGATATACGGCTTTCCGTGGATACCTGCAAAGTCGTCAGCAGCCGCGGCATTTGCAAGCGGGGCGAGCATTTCTGCGTACCGGCAATTTGGAAAAAAGATCTCGGGTCCGCCGGGTCGGCATCGTACATGGCTTGAAGAGCACGAACAAGAAGATCCCTATTGCGCACAGAGTTTCATGGTTCAAGTAGCGTTAGCCGTCTATCCCCAAAGCAGTCTTTTCTTGTCCCCCCCAACCAAGGAAATATAAACGCACCATTGCGGGCCCCTCACGTTGTTGATGTTTTGCCTGAGGGGCACGGCTCCGCCATTTGGCACCTGCACGCCGGTAACGGGAACACGGTCCGCCGCCAGGACTGTCGAGACGGCGCCGAGGGCCATGGCCCAGGCAGCCAACTTGGAGCCCAGCATTGTTCAAAAGGCAAGGAGCAAGCACAACGATGATGATGATGTAAAAAAAAGGAAAACAAAACTAGACAAGGAAAGAAAAAAAAAGGCCAACGCAAGGGCAGCAACGAGCAAACAACGTGGATAGGAGGGGAGGGGGGGGGATGTAAGTATGAAAGGGGAAAGAAAAAAAAGGAACAAGGAAGAAAAGCTGCCTTGTTGACACGCGCGCAGACAACTCTTTTTTTTCCTTGTTGCAACAGTAGCGACTAGACAAAAAGGCAAAAGGGGATGCGCGACAAGGCCAAGGGGGGAGGAGCGGGGACGACGGCCCAAGTTATAGGAATGCCCTTGAATGTGCTAGCACTGACGTCTCGGGGCGAGTCGTCGTGGCGGATCCCCTTGCGTGCCATTGCTTTTCCTTTTTTTATTTCCTTTTTTTTTATTTCTATTTCTTTTATTTCCTTTGAATGTATACGTATTTTAATCCTGGGCCATGTTGATTGCCGCGCAGCCGGAGAGACTAGGCAAAGGCGTTTTTTTTTTTTTTTTTTTTTAACCGAATGGCTCCAACCTCTTGGCCTGCGCCGACATGCTGCCCTCCTTGATCGACAAATCAACCCCCGGACAAAGGAAGGGGGGGGTGTGTGCGTGAGCAGCCGCTGACGAGCCTTGCTGCGCGCAAGGAAAGAAGAAAAAAATTGGAGACGAGGTTAGATGTCAAAGGGACGAACCACTGACAGCTGACGAAAGCGGTGACTCCAAACTACATCTCTTGTCCATCCCCCCCCCTTCACACACCCCCCTAATCAAGAGTGGGTAAATACGAGGCGCATTTTCGATGCTGCTAAGCCTTGAGATTTGGGTGCGGGGGGGGGGAAGGGATACTTGTGATTTCATGGATGCAGCTTCATCCTCAGCTCTTGGCCACCTGCGACGAATACGACGTGTGGAAAAGATGGGACAGGTTCCCACTGGGTAATCAAATCAAAAAGTGTTGTATTTTTATAAATAGATTGCAAATATATGGGCATTTCCTAAACGGCATTTGGCAAATTCAACGGGATACCGCAGGGGGGGAGGAGGGGGGGGGAAATAATGATGTCAAAAAGGCTAGACGCAGGACGGCAACAAGACGTCGTTAATCGCCGGCAACATTTTGGCAATAGTCTTTTTTTGGGTCTGCGTGCGTCGACAAACGGCATGCCACGGCAACGTCAAGCCCCGGCGCGTCGCCCACATGCAAATCGGGTAGCGCCCCAACGTTGCGCAATGCTTCTTGGCCGGGAAGACGGCTTCTTTTCTCTTCCACTGGCGTTGCAAGACGGCGGCGGCGCATTCAGTAATCCCCTCGTCAACAAGAGTTGTTTGGGGGGTTTTTGGAGCGAGGTTTTTTTGGGTCTTGTAGCGCACATGTTTCTCCTCCGGCTCTGCTGCTCCGTCTAAAACAACTTGTGCGGCTCCTTTGAGATAGGGAGTGTTACACGACAGCTGGCGCGTAGCCAGGGGCCAACACATGTAGCTGTGCTGGCATTGGCCGACGGGCCGGAGACGAGTTTTTTTCTTCTTCTTTTCGGGGGGCTTGGCTGTGACGCTTTTTTGACTAATGGCGCAGGTCCAACTGGTTGGATTCATTCACCGCCTAGGATAAACTCGAGTCCTTGGGGGGTTAAACTAGAGGTGTGACGATTGTGTATGTGTATCAACGATTTTTTAATATTTTTACACCCAGAGCGGTGACGACTTTGCAGCTACATGTATCAAAACTATTCGTTTTTTTTTAAATAGATTCTGCTCTCTTGATTCAATTTCATCCGCCCGTCTTGCTATGTCACGCCAGCAACCTCTGCCCGCCATTGGCCACAAACTATATAAACCAGGCGTGACTATTGTCAGCACCAAGACTACTATTTTTGGGGGCCGAGTCGCGTCATGGGACACACCAGGGCTACGAGTCGAGAAGCAAAAAGAAACGTTTTGCCCAATATTTTCCGCTGGCTTGATGGGACCCCGAAAAAGACGGGTGGGCTGACAAGATTGCATGGCGAAGCTGCAACAAAAGACTAGGCTCCACCAAAAAAGGGCAGCACGGTGACAGTCCATCAAGAAGCGGAAAGCAACAAAGAGCAGTCCCCGCCAAGCACAAAGCCCTACAACTTGGCCAGATGCACAAAGTAAAGAGACAAGAGAGAAAGAAAAAAAACAAGGAGCCAAGAAATGCACGAATAGGCCGACATGTGGCCGCACGTCGTGTATCCCCATATCCAGGACCTTGGCCAAACGCAGCAGACGCAGCCAAACATGTGTTTAAGCCCGCCAAGTAACCATGACGCCATGTTTTCTCCCCTGTTGGCCAGACAGCAGCAAAGAAACCAACTACTCGTGTCAGCATTCCGGCCGTTGCTCCCCCCCCCTCAAGATGAAAAAAAAAAGAAAAAACCCCTAGCAAGTAATGCATCGGCCCGGTAGCTCGGGACATGGTGCGCCACGTCGAGGCTGCTTCTACTGCACTCGCCGTGGCCGTCGTCGTCGTATATGCCGTGCACCTCGTTTAAGCCATGCTTCCACGTCGGATCGCGCACTACCTGGCTTCAAAAAGCTCTAACCCATAAAGAGGCGGGGGGGTCTCCAATTGCACACACCCTCCGTTCCGTCTCGCTGGAAGGGCTTGCAGCTGCATGCTGCGGCCAGAAATGTCTAATGTCCGAATATGTGCATGCAAGAAAAGTCGGCGGGAGACGAAGAAGGAAAAAAAAATGTCGGCGAGAGACGAAGAAGAAAGAAAAAAAGTCGGCGAGAGACGAAGAAGGAAAAAAAAAAAAAAAAAAGTCTTCTTGGGCCAACTGTTGTGCCCTTTGGGGGTTGAGTGACGAATGGGCCACTGCCGCGTCGGCTTGCTGACATGGCTTCATTGCTGCATTGCTTGCTCGTTGTTGCAGCAAAGTCAGCTCTTGCTGCATTGCTTTGCTCCTTGTTGCTGCATTTGCTTTGCTCTGCTGCTGCAAAACCATCACCTCTGCCCTTGTCTGGCTGCTGTTGGGCTGACATTGCCTCACTGCCGCATCGCTTCTTTGTAAGCTGCTGCTGCACAGCTGACATTTTTGCCTTCCATTGCCGCACCCGACGGCCTCCCAACACCGCCACAAAGGTACTCCTCGCCTAAACCTCCTACCACGCACTGCTGCAGCAAAAAAAAATATGCCGCCACGGTACCCAATCTGGACCTGCTTCACAAGGTCTCGCTACCTGACCTGAGCCACTGCCTCTTGGAAAATGCCCTGCCACCTAATCCAAATCACCGCCTCGCAAAGGAGGAAAAAAAAAGTCACCACATCTAACCCTCTGAAAAAAGTCCCACCACCTGACCTTGCACCCTTGACCATTTCCCCCTAATCTAGGCCACTGCCGCCAAAGAAATAAAAATTTATAGATGCAGTCACCATTGCACGAGAATGCACAGCCTCATAAAGACCACAGTGGCATGGAGCATGTGGCCAGACTTACATCTAGACATATCCGTTGCCCGACGGAGCCCTTTTTTTTGCTCTTGCATCCTTGGCGCCCTGCTCGTGTCCAAGACGGCCTCATTCTTCTCTCCCCCTTGCAATACAACAACAACACACACACACACACCCCCTCTCCCCCCCTTTCCCCTTCAAAGACTAAGTAAAAAAAAAATCGTGCTACTTTACAATAATCAAGTCATCGTCGTCGCCCTCGTTGGTCGTCAAATCAGTGCCCAGACTCTCGCGGCCCGCCTCACGAATGCCCTTGTCCGTCACAAATCTCGTCTTCTTGCGCACAGGGGACCTTGATCCTTGGTCCCGCTTGCCAGCACCGCCAGCACCTCGTGCAGCACCCCCGTCCCTCATGCTTGACAGCTTGTCGCGCAGATTACTGCCCCAGCCGTAGCCCGACGACTTTGCGCTGCTGCTGACGCTCGAGCTAGTTCGGGAGCTCTCGGCTCGCTTCCGCTTGACGGGGCTTAGGTGGATTTGCCGCGCCTTGCTGTTGGCTAGGCCGAGCGACGACAGCTGGGCCTTGCCCGATGCATCATGCCTGTCTGCGTCTGCTGCTGCATCCTGGCCCTTGCTGCTCGCATGCCCCGCCGTCGCTGCTGCTCGCTGCTGCTGCTCGCCATGCGCCATGTATTCTCGACCGGCCGCATTGCCCACGCGACCCAGCTTCTTCATCATGTCACGTTCCTTTTCCTTGGCCGCGAGGCTGCGCCGCAAAATGGCCTTCTTCTCCATCCTGTCTGCCGTTGTGCGATCCTTGCCGTCCAACAAGTCTGCCGCGCTAAACGACCGACTTGCAAACCAGTGGCTCTTGGTCTCCCAGTCATAGTTGTTGGCGCCCCGTGTCTTGCTGCCATGCCCTGCTTTGCCACTGCTGCCTGCCTGCTGCTTCTTGTGTCGTGCCTCTTGCCGCCCAAAGCCCGTCGAGTTCATCTCTATCCTCGTCGACTTTTGCTTGCGAACCGCCTCGTTGGAGTGGTACTCGCAGTAGTGTGTTCTCCGCTGGTTGACCCACGCGCCGCACAGCTGACCATCCTTCTTGACCGACTTGCAAAACCCCAAGTCTCGCGCCATGCCAATCTCGAGAATCGTGTCGGCATCCGAATTGATGGTGAGGCTGAAGCGCCCCGTGTCCTGCCGTCCAGGCGGAGGCGGCATCACCCCGGGATTGAGAATGGCCACCACGGTGCCCTCGGTCAGCTTCCAAAACCGGGCAAAGCCAGTATTAAAGAGGAAGAGATCGACCTCGTAATCCAGATCCGCCAGCGTCATCACCATGTACTTGCCCCTGTCGCCAGCTTGCACCCCATTCTTGCTCTCGACGCGCTTGTGTGCTCGAGGCTCAGACTTGCTGGCAACTATGCCAAAAACGACAATGTCTTGCTCCACGTCGGGTAGCGAGTAGTTGGGCGACTTGACCTCGCGCAAAAGCTCCTTGATATCCAGCGTCTTCTTGCCCGATACATGTCTTGCCAGCACAGTGTGCGGGAGGATGCGCCGCGATAGATGGAAGCACGAGTAGGGCTCAAACGACGACGCCTTGTCCGTCCCAGTCGACTCTGAATCCATCGACTTGCTGCCAAACGAGAGACATGATGTCAGATTGGGAGCCGTGCTGCTCCGCGGCAGCTGCGTGTCAAATGACGTCTTTGCGTCCGACAGGATTTGTTCACGCGTAAACGAGGGCGCCTCTTCAGCCTCGTGGGGAATATCCACTGCGCTCTTCTTGTACCTGTCCACCTCTTCTTTGCCAATGCCAAAGGCGCTCGATCGCGCTTTGCGAGCCTGTTCCTGCCGTCGCGCTCGCGCAGCCTCTTCTGCTCGTGCTGTCGCCAGCCGTTCGCTAAAGCTTTGTATTCGAGGCGGATCCGAACTAGAGGGGGGCGCGGCAGCAAGACTAGCTTTTGCGGCCCTTGCGCCTGCTTGCAGAGGCGCGCGCTTTAGTGAAATGTCCTTGGCCTTGAGACCCTTGTCGATTCCTAATAAGACTCTACTTGGAGATTGCTGCTGTGTATGTTTTGCTTTTCGAACAGGCGACGCGGCCACCTCGATATTCACACCTGCAGTGCCATGCGCAGTCTCTAGGCTTGCAGTGCCATGCGCAGCCTCTGGGTTTGCAGTGTCATTGGTCGTCCGTCTCTGTCTAGAGGTTTCCCCACCAGGCTTTTGCCCATGATTCTTGTCCTTGGACTTTGCATTTTGAAGTTTTTTTAGACGAAGCCGAGCCTTGATGGCCTCGAGTTTCAATTGTAGCGTTTCTTCATCGTCGTCGTCATCGTCATCATGTTCATCATCATCATTATAATCCCCCGCCGTCCCTCGTCTGTTCCCGCTCGTCAAATCGCGCGCGGGTGCTCCTCGGGCTCTACGCGACGACGGCGACGGCGACGTCTCATTTGCAATGCGTCGATATCGCTCTCGGCCGCCCGGCGTGCTAACCAGGGCCTCGTGTGGAGATCGCGGCGGCCACTGTGGTTCGGGTTCTGCCACCAGCGTCAGAAGCAAAAAGCCACGCTCGTGCGCCCACGCATAGACGGACCAGGAGTCATGATTTTTCCAGTCAAAAAGAAAGAAAAAAAAGGGGGGGTTTACGCCCCAGTAGACATGAAGCTCTGGCGGCGCATAGTCGCAAGCTCCGTTGAATACTAAAAGGGCAAGACCGTGTCGGAATTGTTGGTTGGATTTTTGCTTTGGGAGTCTGTTTTCTTCCTTCAAGGGGGAGGGCCTAGCGCGTATCGCGAAAAGGTTGCGCAGCTGATGAAATTTTTGTGCGCAGAGAGGAGAAAGGAAAAAAAAATAGTACAAAATAGAAGCTGGGGGCGCGAGCAAATGCCAACCCAGAGTTGTGATGCGGTACCTGACAGGTGATGGCGGGCCGAGGGGTTGCTTTTTGCTGCTTATGTTGGTTCCAGGCTGTGACTGTTTCCTTGTGCGTGGAGTCGAGCGCCTAGCCGGCCGATCGGGTATATGAGTGGATCAGCCCGTGCAACGCGCTTTACGCGTCTCGCTTTTTTTTTTCCTGTTAGTCGCGTCTACCGCCTATTGCTTGACGCCCATCTGGTATTCTGCATCGTCTCATTTAATTCCAAATCTTGTGCACGACCTTTTC
Organism: Ophiocordyceps australis; assembly: GCA_002591415.1. Taxonomy (NCBI): domain Eukaryota; kingdom Fungi; phylum Ascomycota; class Sordariomycetes; order Hypocreales; family Ophiocordycipitaceae; genus Ophiocordyceps; species Ophiocordyceps australis. The sequence goes on along the minus strand of NJET01000180.1, from coordinate 24,545 downwards.
TCTTGTGCTCTCTTGTGCTCAACGAGTTTAGCTGCTTTGTTACTTTGACAATGCCTCAAACGCGGTCGACAAAGACTGCTGCCAGCAGCGCCAAAGAGCCGCCCAGCACTGCATCCTCCAAACACGAGCTGCCTGCCGCCACCAGCCCACCACCAAGGCTGCTCGTGCTGCCCAAGCAGGCAACGCCCGAGGCACGCATCGTCACGCTGCCCAACCCGAGACATGGCCAGCCTGCTCGCTATCTCGTCTGTCCAGAAACGGGCATCTATGAATTCACAAGGATTGCTGCGCCGAGCTCAAGTCCACGAAGCTGGTTAATCGAACCCAGCTGCCAAAACTTGGACCCGCAGATTGTCATGGATGCAAATCTCTTTGTGGCGACGCCCATTGATCCCCTTTTCCTCGTGCTCCCTGCCTTGGTCTGCTCTGATGCAAGCCGGACCCAAGATGGCAAGAAACGACTCTTTCTCTCAAGCGACGACCATCTCGACAAGCTGCCAGAAGAGTCGTCTCACTTGGCCGAGATGCTCCGCTGGCCCAAGACGCGCGCTCTGCTAGAGGCCAGAATGACGGCCATTTGCGATACAGTCGAGGCTGGCGACCAAGTCATGTTTCGCTTCAACGAGGACAAGATTGCCCCCATTATTCTCCAAAAGGCACGGAGAATGAGCAAAGACGGTCTGCCCGCAAGCATGGAGGAAAAGTTTGTCACTCGCACTCTCGAGGCGCCCTTGTCACTGCAAAAACCTAGTGTCGAGTGCAGCCAGAGCCAGCCTCTTGATGCTCCATCAGGTCATTGTCAATCCACCGCCACAATAGCAGAAGCCGTCACTTCATCTACCTCGCAGCAATCAACAGCAGCCGCTTCGGTGCAGCCATTACACGTCGATGCCATCCCAGACACACTCGAGACTCCTGACGAAATCGCCAAGCTTCAGCGACTACGCGTTGCTTTTGATTTCATCTGCTCAAGCTACGTGCTGCCGTCAATTGTCGACAAGATGTGGCACCTCCTCAAAGAGTCCCAGCTAGTAGACTTTTCTCCACTCGACCAGTACCTCGCCAAGATTGCCCAGCTACGCAACGAGGCCGTCGTTGCAAGCTCCCTGTCCGACTATGCCAGGAAGCGGACATGCGACGACGAGGAAGAGGAAGCACGCGCAGAAAAGAAGAGAAGACTGGAAGAGGACAAGAAACGCAAGGCGGCCGAGAGTCGCGGCGTCAAGGAGCTTAAAAAGGTCAACATTTCCGGCATGAAAAAGATGAGCGACTTTTTCAAAGCCAAGTGACGAGGGCACGCAATTTGTGCTGGGGTATCTATGACGCCTTTTCCCATGCGCCTTGACAGTGTAGACTTGTTCAAAGGGCCAAGCAACCGACACATAATCATCATCTCGTTGCTCTAAAGCGGCCTCTACGCGATGCAACTTCGCCCCTGCTTGTGCCCGATGCGCCGCGCCCGCTCGATGCAGCAGCTCTGCTGCGAGCACCGGTGTATCCATAGCGCGAGCTTGTCGTAGTGCGGGATCTGGTTGCGCCGCGACTAGTAGTGCCGCGCGTTCGAGAAGCCCCTCTGGCTCCTCTTGAAGAGGCTGATGCCCCCAACAGGCGCCCATCTTCTTCCTCTTGACGCCGCCGCCGCAGCTCCTCTCGCCTCTCCTCTTCTTGGGCGGCTTTGCGCTCGGCAGCCCGCTGCCGCTCCAATTCTTCGGCCTCTTGCTCCGCCAGGTCTTCTGTGGCTCCTTGCCAGCCAGGATGGAGGAGGAGTCGTTGGTTGTGTTCTGTCTGTGATAATATTCGGGACCAGGTATCGAGGAGGGTGGATGCATTTCTCACTGTTTGCGAGACAACCTGACAGCCATTTTAGTAGTGTCGCAAAAGCCTGTTGAGAGGGCTGAATACCTCCATGTTGCCGCCAGCTCGTCCAAGTGTCGCGAGAATGCCCTCGACGGATTCGTTCATGTTCCTGATGCTCTCGAGCTCCTGGCGCAGCGCCGCATCATGATCTTGGGCATCGGGACGATCAGTGGGCGTTTGAGGCGTCTTTGGCCGGTGGCTGTCAGGGTCAGGCGACTCGGGCATGTCGGGCAAGCCGGGCACAACTACAAATGGCGTGTGCGTGCAAAGCGCGAGGCAAGAGTCGGACAAGGATGGGTAGTCTTGGTGTCTGTCGAATCAATAGCTTCGTTAGCGGCAAAAAGTCGGCACATGTCGTTGCAAACTGGGCTTCTGTGTCTGTGGCAGGGAATGTGGCCAGGGAGTCTAATTAGCAGCAGTACGTACCGCTGCAGGGTGAAACAGCAGTGTTGTTGACGGAGCGCGTCTTGTCGCGACATGGACGCGTCTTTAAGCGGGGCTGGAGTCGGCGGTAAGCCACTAGAAAAGGCCTGGCAGTGGGCGGCAGCCGCTAGATTCACCAATAGGCGCAGGGGGCCGGAGCTGCCCCCCTTGACCGCATGCGCATTCTACTGGCTGGCAGGATCAATCAATGCCAGCCTCCCGCCCTCGTCGCAGCGTCCAAACTCTGAAGCTGCATCTCTCGTCCCCTCGCCCTATTATATTCAGCTTGCGACAGTGTTTACTGCCGCCGACTTAACAAGCCCCCTCTATTGATTTTGTCTATTTTTCTCAATTCTTTTTTTTTTCTCCTTGCAACCCACATCTACTCTTCGTATAATAGACGCCTGTCCTGACTCGATGCCTATGGTATTTATTTTACTTGACCTCGCCTCTTGATCCGTCTAGTGTGGCGTCTCCTTTTTTATCGTACTCGGTCGCACCAAGAGTATTGGTTTCTTGTTATACGACACGTCGAGGAGAAGGCGCTGCGAACCGCGTTCTGGCCCAGGACAAGATTTTCTTTTATCGAGGAAAAGCCTTACTATCTTTGGATCCCCCCCTATTGTTGGTGGTACCGACGCGCCAACTATTCATGGCGCGAGACACGACGCCGTCACCATCGACGGCTGTGCGAACTCCTCCAGCTCCACGTCTGGGATTCAACGACGACTATCACCCTTTTTCTTTGTCCCGCAAGGCGACTGCAGTTACGTGTGATGAGGAACGCTTAGCCAATCGCACGCCTTATTCCTCACCGTCACCAAGCCGCCGTCGATCCGAGCCTTGTCTTGCCACGTCGCTGGTTTCCAAGACTACATTTCGGCAGTCAGTCACCACGACTGCTTGGCCTGCACCATCGCCGCAGAAAAGACGCCATCCCGCCTCAGAGTCTCTTTGCCCCTCGGCTTCGGGCATATTAACTGCCGAAGGAACAGCCAAAGCGGCCGCGTCACTTGGGTTGAAGCCAGCCGCAGAGCGTGCCAAGGAAGTCAAAAATTCTACACTATTTGAAGGACACGCATTCGGCATGCTGCCTACTCCTGCAAAGACGCCTCAGAAACCACCCAACGACTACACGGCGGCGCGCATCAACGACTTTGCCCGCAAACTTTTTGCAACGCAGGGCAGCGACCTTGGTGAGCCTCGCAAGCGACGTCCCATTAATTACGAGATGGATGCCATGGAGGACGAAGCAATAGAGATTTTCAACGACGAGGGTCCCCTTCCTACCAAGGACTTGAGCGTGGATAATCCTTTTTATGGCAAGAAGGCGCCCCTGGAGCCAGTGAAGCGCAAGGGCCCAGGCAAGCTGGTTAGCGTTCCTGGTGAAGCTACCCAAACCTTTGACGATGCGGCCAATCGCACAGATGGCATGATATTTGTATTGTACGTTGTTCCCCTCTCCCGCACGCTGCTGAAAACTCAAACTGACGCCGTGCAGCCGTGGCAAGAAAATTTTTCGCAAGTTTTCCGAGCACGACGAGACGGCCGAAGAGCAAGAGGCAAGCGACTCTGAGTATGGGTCGCTGTCTAAGCCTCTTTCGCACTCGTCTATCAAGCCTCAACTTCTCTTCCCCAAACAGGAACAGGACCAAGAAGAGGAAGAGGCTGTGACGGACGTGGAAGACATGTATTTGGTGGAGGACGAGCTTGAACCACCACAGACGCCAATCAAGGCCGCACCCTCAAAGTCCCAAACGCCAGACGCACCCAAGTATGCGGCGCCCATGTCCCCGCCCCAGACCAGGCGGACGACTCGTGTCACAGACAAGCTTGGCTCCAAGAGGCCTTCGCGAGCAAGCTCCGCCAGACGGGGTAGTCCGTTTGATAGCTGGCAGCGCACAAAGGACTACAAGGACTTTCCACTAGAGAAGCGGCAGGGTGATAGTCTGACGCCCGTCACGGCTAAGCGAACGCGTTCTTAAGTAGGGTCCTTGGTCTTGTTGTATTTTTTTTTCCCTTTGTTTGGCATAAAGGCATGGATGAGGCTCATTGGCAAGCGATTCTCTGTTGCAGAGAAGTGTTTGTTTGGGAGTCGGGTCGTGGACCAGCTTGTTGCACTCATGCTTGTTGAATACCTTTAATTCGCGGTTAGAGGGTCGCCTAATGGCACTTTTTATTTGCAGCTTGACAAGTAGTGCAGCAGAAGGCAACGATGCGACAGCCGGGGGGGGGGCGTATGGGGTGATTGGTGTAGATAGCTGAGACAGACACTCCATGAATGACAGCCATGCCAACAAGAGATAGAGTTTGAGTGACGTGCAGTGGTCTGGGAAAGGCAGTTTGTTTACTGTGGCGAGGAGCATGAGGGACTTGGTTGAGCACAAGTCTTGTCGCTTGCAGCCACGGTGAGATGGAGCCGAGATGAAGACGAGATGGAGAAGGAGATGGAGCCGAGATGGATGCTGCCGTAGACAAAGCCCCGTGCATGGCCATGGTTGATGCTGCACACGGAGCACGCTCTGGGACCGCCTGTTTCTGGGGCAGGTCGACATGTGGCTCTACTTGGTCGCATCGCCCCACGCCTGCCTGGCGCCCCTCGCACCCGTCTTTATTCGTGGACTCGTCAAGTTTGAGTCAGTCAAGCTTGCACCAGCCGAGCTTGCATCCCATCAAAAGCTTGACGGCCGCCAAAGCTTGACTTTGCCAAGGCCTTGCTTGGGAGAGTGCTTGGAGCCGGGTAGGTGCGGGTATTAGCCTTTTGCTACTCGATGGGTGAGCAGCAGCCGCTAACGTGACGCTGCAGAGGCCCTTTTCTGCCCTCTTTTTTTCCTTCTTCTTGTCCCTCCAAGTCACTTGGCCATGCACATTCTCGTCACCAACGACGATGGGCCGCCGTCGTCCGAGTCGTCGCCATATGTGCATTGTCTGGTGAGGCATCTGCAGCGCGCCGGCCACGAGGTATCCGTCTGTCTGCCGCACACGCAGCGGTCGTGGATTGGCAAGGCACACATGATTGGGCAGACACTCAAGCCGCTCTACTACCGGCCTGGCAGCGACGTGCACGGCGAGACGACTGAGGGCACGACGCATCACCGGCCCTCTCCAACGGGCGACGTGGAGGAATGGGTTCTGATTGACGGCACGCCGGCTTCGTGTGTCCAGATTGGCCTCTTCCACTTCTTCCAGGACAGAGGGCCCATTGACCTGGTGCTGAGCGGGCCAAACTATGGCCGCAACACGAGCTCCGTCTTTGCCCTGAGCTCGGGCACCGTGGGCGCCGCCCTCGAGGCTGCCATTTGCAGACGGCGCTCCATTGCCCTGAGCTTTGCCTTTTTCTCGCGCAACCACGATCCCGTCGTCATTGAGGCTGCCTGCCGCCACAGCATCCGCGTCATTGATGCCTTGTGCCGACGCTGGCCGTCTGATGGCAGCGTTGATCTCTATAGCGTCAATGTGCCCTTGGTCGAGGACGTGGAGTCGCGCCGGACCCTCTATACCGACATGCTGCAAAACTATTGGCGCGGCGACAGCTGTTTCCAGGAAATCGACGGCGAGACGGGAGATGCAACCCAAGAAGAGGCCCGCATTCGCGAGGGCCCGGCTGGCGAGGCTCAAGGTGCGCGGCCTGCTGGTGGCAACGGGCTTAACGGGCCCCGCGCAGGCCACACGCACAAGCACTTCAAGTGGGCGCCGCGCCTCACCGATGTCTTTCAAAGCGTCCAGGAGTCGGCTCCGGGTAATGACGGACGGACGGTTATGGATGGCGACACTAGGTGAGTGACTCTTTGAGCGTCTACACCACAATGCTTTACTAGGTGGGCTGTTGACGCCTTGTTGCCAGCGTAACGCCTCTCAAGTGCAATTTTGCCCAGGCCCAAGGCGCCTTTAGCCGGCAAGAGCTTGAACTGTGAGTCTATTCATTATCCTTAGGGGGGGCGTCTAGTCTTGGCAGCGCAGTCGGGACGGATCGTGGTTTCGCATGTATGCTATGCACGGCCAGCTCAGCCTCCAATAGACAGCATTCTTACGCATAGCCAAAAGCAGTCTAGACGGTGACGTGGCGAGTGCCGCGCCAAAGGCCCAAGAGGCCATTGATGCCGTTGTTGCCTACGATGATGGCTACGTCGAGCCTTTAGTCGTGTCTGCCTTCAAGTCGCTCATACCTGCCAAGCTGTTGAATCTCACATGCCACTTGCCAAAGCAAGCATACTCACCAGCACCCGGTTCCAAGAGCGTGCATGTCGTGCCATACGAGGTCCTCGACTTTGAGGCGGCGGCGGCGCATCCGCAAACACTACTCATCAATAGCTACATGATTCGCAAGGCGCTGATTCGCAAGCATTTCCTATCAGCCACGGTGGACCACTGGGTGGCCAAGAAGCCAGATTCGTGTTTGGCACGTCATGTGAAGCGCAGCGAGGCCTTTGAGCTGGACTATGCCGAGTTTCTCGACGATGCGCTCATTGAGGCGTTTGATCTTCGCGAGGGCATGCAACGCAACATGGAGACGGGGGGCTCGCCCGAGCAGCGCGAGTGGTGGATTTTGAAGCCGGGCATGAGCGACCGCGGCCAAGGCATCCGGCTGTTTAGCTCCATGGACGAGCTTCAGGCCATTTTTGACGAATGGGAGGAGGAGCGGCCAGACAGTGATGGGGAGCAAGACGAACAAGAGGGCGGCGATTACATCACGACGTCGCATCTTCGTCACTTTGTCGCTCAGCCGTACATTCATCCGCCGTTGCTGCTCCCGTCAGATCCTAGAAAGTTTCACATACGGACCTATGTGCTTGCGACTGGGAGTCTCTCGGTCCATGTCTTTCGGCCGATGCTGGCTCTCTTTGCGGCAAAGCCCTATGTCGCCCCCTGGGAGCATGAAGCCGTCGACCTTGACTCACATCTCACCAATACGTGTCTGCAGGGCTCGTCAAGTGGCGCCAAGGACAGTGTGGCTCAGTTTTGGGACCTTGGGCTGCCACAGGCGACTCTAGAGTCCATTTTCCATGAGATTTGCACCATTACAGGCGAGTTGTTCGAGGCGGCTGCAAGGGCCATGCCGGTACACTTTCAGACGCTGCCAAATGCCTTTGAGGTGTTTGGCCTAGACTTTTTGGTGGATGGGGGCAAAAGGACTTGGTTGCTCGAGGTGAATGCCTTTCCCGACTTTAGGCAGACGGGCGCGCAGCTCAGCGGGCTTGTGGAAAGGTTTTGGAAGGGGGTGGTGAGGGAGGCGGTGCTGCCGTTTTGTGGAATCGAGGGGGGCCGAGGGGATGGAGACATGGTGCTTGTCAAGAGGATGGACCTTGGAAGACGTCAAGGGGGTTAAGGGAGGGGGGCAATGAAATGCCACTTGTTGTTTGCGTATGCGAGTTTGCCTCGTACCAAAACAAGTCATGAGTGGTGTTGTGGGATGATTGCCATTTAGTCGTAATTACTTTTTGAGACAGGCTGAGAGGATAAAATGTCAACATGTGTTTGACACAGCCCCGAACAAGGTGCCAAGGCATTTTTTTTTCTCCAACAAGGAGTAGTATTAGCGGTCCTAATATATGATTGATGATTTACAATGTATACTTGCAGTTTGATACTACGGGTTTGGTTATACAGTTGCTGTGTGTAGTTGTCGGGATACGTGGGCGCAGCGCTCACACAAGGGGGGGTGCAAGACATGATGAGCAGCCCGGGCAACGACCGAGCATTCCACCGCCGCGTCATTGAGCTTCAAGCCAACCAAATGACAAGTGGTGAAGATGGCAAGGCTTCTTTTTTTTTCTGTCCTCTTCCAAAGTGGTGGTGTTGGTAAAAAGCGATAAACAAGCACGACGCCGCACGCAAAAGGGGAAAGTGGAAAAAAACAAAAGCTACCATGGTTCCCTCTGGCTGCTTCATGATGACGAGGCCTTCTGGGATTATATATATTGGTTTAAAAAAGCGCCCGGGGGGGGGAGGGGGTGGGTGTCATAGTTCACAGCCTCGCTGGACGGCTGGCGAGCTTGGCGAGTGTGGCTTTGACGAGTCGTCATTTAGAAGCGAGGTTTGTTCGGGCTGGCGGCCCTTGTGGAAGAGCGGGATGGGAGGGAGATGACTTGCTGGTTCCCGGGTGGAGGGCGATATTTGGAGAGTTGGGGCGAGGAAGTGTGTTGTGGTGGTTAGAGGGGATTGGTGGGTGGTATTTTTGCTTACATGGTAGAGTGAGGTGTTTGTTTTGACGGACTGCGTATCTATCCGTGAAGGCGGCATGGGGCTGAATATGTTGTCAAGTAGAAATATATATCAAGAGGAAAAAGATGTCACCAAGATGGAGAAATAATAATAATAAGCAGGTTTTTTCAACGCTGTTTTTCTTTTACAATTTAAAAAAAGTCCATTGCAGCGTTTTCGCCCTCGGCCACTTTTTCTACTCTACCCATCTACCCGCGACAAGATGAAACTATTGCCGATGAAAATAAAAAGGAGCTGGTAACCGCAACGCCTTTTTCCCGCCGGCCGTGTCCCTCCTCATTCTCGTCCAACAAGCATGTCGAGCGGGGAAGAGCGAGGTTCTGGAAAAAAAAAAAAAAAACCACGCGCAGCATCTGCTGCGACCTTCTGGATCGGACCCCGTTGTGAGGCTGAGCAGGCAGGGTGGTGTGGTGTTATCTACAAGGGATGTCTCTTGATAGGATGAAGGAATCTAGAATCGGCAGGGCGCTCACGGGGTTGTATTTTTGTACCGAGGGGGGCAAAGGGTAGAGACTACGTCAAGATGGAGTCTTTTTTTGATAAAAAAAGGAAAAAAAGGGACGTTGGGCATTGAAAGGTCATGGATAGAGTGAGTTGTCAAACGGTGAGCTTGGTTGCGAGGCCTCGTTTGCCACATGTCAAAAGCCTCATAACCAATCGGGATTCACGCTACCCTAGAGGCTCGACGAGTGGGGGGGAAAGAGTGGAGGGAGGATAAAGGCGCTTAGAAATCTTGACTACTCTTTGTATTGTTCGGCCGACCTTTGGGTCTAATGCGGATCACCGCTTGGAGCAAGAGTCTGGCCAGACATGTCATGTGCATCAATGGCGGCACAGGAGGAGCCAAGCCGGAGCATTGCAAGAGCGGCTCAGGGAAGTGGGTTGTGCATGTTTGATTTGCTCGCCTGGGTCACATGGCTTGATCATTTCCAATGCCAGACACGGAGACGACGAGGACTGGGCGGCCTCTGAGAGGACTTTATGTTTCATGGACTTGGTATTCCGGCAGAGCGCAGACGGGGCATTGCTTGTATATGTGCGTGTGTATTTTTTTTTAAGTGGTGGTTTGTTTGGTCCATGACTATATGCCGAATGCAGCACATGATTATCCGCCGAGCTTAATGTGCGGTTTTGTGACTTTGGCTACTAGCAAAGTATTGGACATGGGGAAATCTCCAGAGCATGGCATGATGGGAAGCAAAGTCATGCTCATCTGGATAGGAGGCCGTCCAGGTAGCATTGCCGACCAGGGTCTTTTTAAAATTCGAGATGCAAGAGGGCAAATCGACAGGGCTGCCTTTTTCCCTTTGCCCCTGGGACGTCAACACATGGCAGCTGAAAAGAGTAGCCATGTGCTGACGCTGCATTACACCTTTGGGGGAAGCCACGCCAGCCCTTTTCCGTCTTTATTTCTCTTGGTTATACCCCAGCCTCCGTCTTGGCCGGCAGCTGAGGCCAAGCAGCAGGATATACGCGTCATGGGCCGAGCAAGACGGAGCAGCATCGAGGCATCCAAGCCCAAGGCGCCTTGGGTGGCAATAACACATGCTGCATGTGGTGTAACGCTAGCACAATTAGACTGTCAATTTCCATGGGGGCAAGGGGGATTTTGTTTGGGCGAGACACGCAGTGCCTGCAATGCCGCTTGGGTAAGCATAAAGAGGAAAAAAAAAGAAAATGGGAGTGGCTCACGGCTGGATCCGTAGATGATGAGCCGACGGCGACGTGGCCCGGCGTGGGGAGGGGGTGAAGCATTGCTCCATGATGAAAGTGGTGAAGCTGCTCAGCCTTGGGCGTGGCAGTGGTTGTGGCTTGAGGGCATTACGCCACTGGAGAGGCCGCCGGGGGGGGGGCTGGTCATGTGGTTTTTGCAGCAAGTCTTTACAGTTGGGCAGCTGGGCGTGCGCACTGGTAATGGTTAAACGAGGTAGTGGCCCGTCGCAGCAGTGGCTGTACGTGCGCTGCATGCCGTTCTGCCCACTATCTACTGGTACCTCTCACTAGTGGCTGCTCCAAGCCATGGCGCCAAAATGGCCTGCCAAGTACCGAAGGGCAGCTCGATCGATGGGTAAAGCCTCACTCAAGTGTGGCGCACAGACTAGCCCCTCTGAGCAAACCCACATCCTAACCCCTGGGGGGCGCTGCAATTAGCAGGAGCCGCTTCGCCAATGGGCGCGCTCAGTTTTTGCACTGCCTCCTGGCCATGCGCCCATGACGGCCAGTCCAACTCAACTTATTACCTGCTGGCTTGCCATTGCACCTCATTCTCCTTCGTCCTGCGTCTTGTTGGCCACCTTGATTCCTCCTCCCCCCCCCCCCTTCCCCCATATCCTCTCTATACAAGTTAGCAAGACGCTTTCAGCCATTGTCGCCAGCCATGTCGCGGCCCTCTTAGCACCACATGTTGCGCCGCCCACGGCTCGCTTGTCAAAATCAACAAAAGCTTTACACCCCTCTCCCCTCTACTTTAACCCCCTCCTCTTTTTTTTTTTGGCTCTTCTTGGCCGTGTGTGCGACTGCTTGTCCAGTCTCTTGATTCCTCCCATCCACCTGCTCCGCCCTACCGCACTTTGCATTCCTTTACGCATACAGAGCTTCGCCTTGGCTCCGTCTTATCCGCCTTCCCGTCCCCATTGTGCCGCTGAGCCAACGTGGCCGTCTATCCGAAATGGCGGATGCCAATGATGCTGAGCCACCCCCGGGCCCTCCTCTGGGCCGGAGGAGAGCGTATGTCCAAACACAAAAAATAAAAATAAAAATCCCAAAAAAAAATCTAGCTCGCGACGTGCTTGCAAGCCACGCAGCCACGCAGCAAAACTGACTTTGTGTGCCCATTCTAGGCCCACAATCACGATTGATACGACGGCTGTGAGTTCTGGCAACACCAACATTGAAGAGATGGCTGGCGACCACCAGTCACGCAATCACTCTTCCATTTCTCCAAACACGCTTCACGACGACGGCATCAGCCCCTCGACTGTTGTTCCTCCTTCCTCTCTTGCTCCCTCTGGTTCCCAAAGACCTCAACTCCACGCAGAATCGTCTTTTGATAGCAAAGAAAGTCGCCCCACGAGCCCACACAACGTTTCGAGCCCCTTGATTGCGCGTGGAAGCGAAGGCGGAGGAGCTGGCTTCTTGTCGGTGCCCGCAGCCAATCCGCGAACAAGACAAAATTCGGTCGACTCGCAGGACGGCACTCGTTCGGTAAGCTCCCAAGGAGAGACTACGGTGGTGGCGTCGAGCTATACGCGAGTCGAGAAGCTCAAGAGTCCTGGCAACGACAAGATTATGAAGGACGAAAAGGCGCTGCAGCCCGATGTGGGCACCGAGGCCGACTTTGAGGTCAAGGACAACCCCTTTGCCTTTAGCCCCGGACAGCTCAACAAGATGTTCAATCCCAAGAGCCTCGCCGCCTTTTACAAGCTTGGTGGCTTGCGCGGATTGGAAAGGGGCCTGCGAACAGATCGGAAAGCGGGCCTTGGCGCCGACGAAGGACGCCTTGATGGCAAAGTAGGCTTTGATGAAATTGCTCTGCGAGACTCCAAGGACTCCAACGAGAGCTCCCCACAGGCCGTGACGAGAGCATCAACGACGAGGTCGGTGCGCACACGGGACGACCGTTCCTTTCCCGACCGCTACCGCGTCTTCAAGGACAATCGGCTACCCGAGCGCAAGGGCAAGAGCCTGTTGCAACTAATGTGGATTACTTACAACGACAAGGTTCTCATTCTTCTTTCTGTTGCTGCCGTTATCAGTCTTGGTGTTGGTCTCTACCAAACCTTTGGTGGAAAACACAAGCCCGGCGAGGCCAAGGTTGACTGGGTCGAAGGCGTGGCTATTATTGTAGCCATTGCCATTGTCGTTATTGTCGGCTCACTCAATGATTACTCCAAGGAACGCCAATTTGCCAAGCTCAACAAGAAGAAGCAGGACCGCAACGTCAAGGCGGTGCGCTCAGGAAAGACTATTGAGCTGTCGGTATTCGACATCATGGTTGGCGATGTCATTCACCTTGAACCTGGCGACTTGGTGCCGGCCGATGGAGTTCTCATTGACGGCTTCAATGTCAAGTGCGACGAGTCTCAGACGACGGGCGAGTCGGACGTGATTCGCAAGCGGCCCGGCGACGAGGTTTACACTGCCATTGAGAAGAATGAGAGCCTTAAGAAGATGGATCCCTTTATTCAGTCGGGGGCGCGCATCATGGAGGGCGTGGGCACGTACCTGGTGACGTCGACTGGTATCTACTCGTCGTACGGCAAGACGCTCATGTCTCTGAATGAGGATCCCGAAATGACGCCTCTGCAAGCCAAGCTCAATGTCATTGCCACCTATATCGCCAAGCTGGGTGGCGCGGCTGGCTTGCTTCTCTTTATTGTCCTCTTTATCGAGTTTCTTGTCCGCTTGCCGCGGCTGCCCGACAATGTTGGACCGGCTGAAAAGGGCCAAATGTTTCTCAACATCTTTATTGTTGTTGTCACCATTATCGTGGTTGCCGTGCCAGAGGGCCTGCCGCTGGCGGTGACGCTGGCATTGGCCTTTGCCACGACTCGCATGCTCAAGGACCACAACATGGTGCGACAGCTCAAGGCATGCGAGGTGATGGGCAATGCAACGACGATTTGCTCCGACAAGACGGGCACGCTGACGCAAAACAAGATGCAAGTCGTGTCTGGCACTGTGGGGACCAGCCATAGATTTGGTGGCAGCAATGCCCAGGCTCAGAGCGAGCAAGACTTTAGCGAAGATGATGACGAAATGGAGCAGGGAAATGCTGCCCTTGAGGAGCCCTTTGTGGACACGAGCGCCGATATTAGCGCGGCAGACTTTACCTCGATGCTTAGTGAGCCCGTCAAGCAGTTGCTGCTTGATTCCATTGCGCTCAACTCGACTGCCTTTGAGGGCGATGTGGATGGCAAAAAGGCCTTTATCGGGTCCAAGACGGAGACGGCCTTGCTCGACTTTGCCCGCAACAATTTGGGCATGGGAGCGGTTGAGGAGATTCGCCAAAGCGCCACGACGTTGCAGCTTATACCCTTTGACTCGAGCCGCAAGTGCATGGGCATTGTTGTCAAGCTGCCGTCGGGAAAGGCGCGACTCTACGTCAAGGGTGCCTCTGAGATACTCTTGGGCAAATGCACCGACATTGTGAGCGACCCTTCGGCCGACTTGTCTACGGCGTCGCTATCGCCTGCCAATATGGACACGATTACGCGCCTCATTGACAGCTACGCCAACCGGTCACTTCGCACCCTGGCCATTTGCTACCGCGACTTTGACGCGTGGCCTCCCAAGCCGTCGCTGCGACCGGGTGCCCGAAGTGGCCCCATGTCTGGTACGGGCAATGCCGGCAGCTCAAGCAACAAGAAGGAGGTTGAGTTTGAGGACTTGTTCAAGAACCTGTGCTTTATTGGCGTGGTTGGCATCCAGGACCCGCTCCGTGAAGGCGTGCGCGACTCGGTCAAGCAATGCCAAAAGGCGGGAGTCGTGGTGCGCATGGTGACGGGCGACAACAAACTGACGGCACAAGCCATTGCGCACGAGTGCGGCATCTTGCAGCCAAACAGCATCGTTATGGAGGGCCCCGAGTTTCGCAACCTGAGCAAGCAGCAGCAGGAAGAGGTGATTCCGCAGCTGCATGTCTTGGCGCGGTCGAGCCCCGAAGACAAGCGAGTGCTTGTCAAGCGGCTCAAGGACAAGGGCGAGACGGTGGCGGTGACTGGAGACGGCACAAACGATGCCCCGGCCCTCAAAATGGCCGACGTGGGCTTCTCCATGGGCATTGCGGGCACCGAGGTGGCCAAGGAGGCGTCGGCAATCATCCTCATGGACGACAACTTTTCGAGTATTGTCATGGCGCTTAAATGGGGCCGGGCGGTCAATGACGCGGTCAAGCGCTTTTTGCAGTTCCAGCTGACGGTCAATGTGACGGCTGTGGTGCTGACGTTTGTCACGGCCGTGTCGAGCGGCAGTGAGGAGTCGGTTCTGACGGCTGTGCAGCTGCTGTGGGTCAATCTCATCATGGACACGCTGGCGGCGCTTGCGCTGGCTACCGATCCGCCGCAGGATAGCGTGCTGGACCGCAAGCCCGAGCCCAAGAATGCCTCCATTATTTCCATTACCATGTGGAAGATGATTTTGGGCCAGGCTATTTACCAGCTTGTCATTACGCTGCTGCTCTACTATGGTGTTCCCAAGGGTCTGATTGACGGCATCATAAGTAACGAGCCGTTGCCGCCTGACCAGGTCAACACGCTAGTTTTCAACACGTTTGTGTGGATGCAGATATTTAACCAGTGGAAGTAAGTCGTTGCTTTTTTTTTCATCATGTTTCTTTTTCCTGCCACGTGTGTATGCTGACGCCAAGCAGTAATCGTCGCTTGGACAACAAGTTCAACATTTTTGAGGGCCTGACGCGCAACTGGTTCTTTATTATAATCAGCGCCGTGGTTAGCGGAGGACAGGTTCTCATCATCTTTGTCGGCGGCGCGGCCTTTAGCATTGCCAAGGACAAGCAAGATGCGGCACTTTGGGGCATAGCGCTGATTTTGGGCGCCATGTCGCTTCCCGTGGGCGTGGCGATTCGCCTAGTTCCCGACTGGGTCATTTTGACCTTGGTGCCCAACTTTTTGAAGAATCGGACGCACGCGGTGCCGGGTCTGACAGTGTCGGATGAAGAGATGGGCATGTACCCAGAGCCGCTGGCCGACGTGCGGGACCAGCTCAACTTTTTGCGACGCATGAAGGGCGGGCGGCTAAACAACCTCAAGTTTGCCATTCAGCACCCCAAGGAGACGCTCAAGCAGCGGTCACGGAGTCCGTCGCGGACGCATTCGCGGTCCGAGTCTGTGGTGGCGCCGAATACGCCGACGCATGAGGAGAGCTTTGATTCGCGGGCGGCGACGCCGGATTCGAGGAGGCGGTCGCGCGCGAATCGGTCGCGGTCCAATTCTGCGCTGGGGGCGCCGACAGTCATGGCGGGACTGGTGGCGGCGGGAGTGGCGGCAGGGTGGTCGCCTGCTGGGCGTGTCAATCCAGAAGAACAGCAGCAGCAACAGCAACAGCAGCAGAGGCAAGACGATGATTAGTCTGGGACTAAGGGGTGGGGGGGAGAAGAAGTCGTGTGAAGAGTTTTGAGGAGTGGAAGTGGTGTCTTTGAGAGGGAGGGACCTATGAGCAGAAGCACGCTTAGACTGAGGAGTCTAGGCATCAACATGGTTCAAGAGGATACAAACCAGCGAGCACATTCACGACAGGAGTCAACACACACACAAAATGGGATAGGCGCAGCGGGTTCTGGGTTTCTTATTGTTTTGGAAGGGCGGTTTTTTCTAAAAAACTTGTTTTTGTGTGTGGATTATACCGAAGCTTACATGTCTATTATTCCCCCGGGAGAATACCTCGGCCGAGGTTGCGCCCTTTATTCTTCTCTTTACACAAAAAAACAAGAACCTTGGAATGATTATTCTAGACAGTAATTCATGAGATGATGTTATGAAGGATTTTTGATTAATGTGGGAGTAGCATGGAGTGAGACGAGGTGGACTACAAGTGCAGACTAGGGTGGGTGAGTGAAAAAGTGCAAAGTGCGATTAGTGAGTAAAGGACTGGAAAAGGCCGAGTTTGAGTTGCCGGCATAGGAGTGTGTGTAAGGGTGGCATCTAGAGAACTAGGTGAAAAACAAGGCAGCGCATGCTATGAAATAGAGAGTTTGTTATTATTGGATAGGTAGTATCTAGAGGAGACTAGCAAAGGAAGATGGTAGAGCAGGAGATGAGTGTGTTATCGGAATAGAGAGTTTACAGTTGCAGTTAAAAAGTATGTAGCAATCTGGGAGAGAGACTGGGCAGCAAAGAGGAGCAAGCCAAGCTACCAAGACGAAGCGGGCTTATTAATCACCATGGGGTTAGATGGATGTTTGATGTTGGACTGGACAAGATTGAAACAAACAACAAAAAAAAAAAAAAAAAAAAAAAGGGACGTCTGACGTTGGGACCTTGTGTGGTCAGTCAGCCTGCAGGGGGGCTGAGAAATTTGAGCCGGTTATTTGGCGAGAAATAGGTTTTGGTGGCGTGGCGGAAGGTTGAGGGCGGAGAGCCGGGTGGGATTGCGGTCAGGACAAAGAAGTGGGGAGGGGGGGGGGGAGGAGGAAATTGAGTGAGCAAAGCGAGATATTTTGAGACGGGCAAAAGGGCCTGGGTTATCAAGGAGGGGGTTTATGCTTTGTAGAAGAAGAAGACTAGTCGTCCCTTTTGAGTTGAGAGTTGCGAGGTTGGTATTTGAATGACACAAAGGGGCGGGGGGCAAGTAATTTTTTTTTTCGTTTAGATTTTTGGTTGTAGAAAAAAGAGATGTTGCCAAAACATGTAAAAAGAGGAGACTTTTTTTTTTTTTTTTTTTCTTGCGGTGGGAAGGGGTGGGCGAGAACCCGCGCATATATTTGTTTCTTCGACAAGAGTCTATTATGCCCATCGGGTGGGGTCCCGACTTTTAGAATGCCACGAATACCAAACAAGCAAAAACAAGAAAGGTTGGCCACGAAGAATAAAAAAAAAAAAGAGCTTTGCGACGACGGGGGCCGGTACAGCAAAAGCTCGGGAAACGGCAAGCACTGTCTTTTTTTTTTTCCTTTTTTAATCATTTCGAGATGCATGTTTAGGTACATGGGAGGGGTAGATGGGGGTTGTACGGGCTTTGTAACGCATGACGTGGTGACGATTACAGGATCAAGTTGCAGGATTAAAAAGGGGATTTTTTTGAGTAAGATGCGTCTTTTTTTTAGGGGAGGGGAGGGGGGGGTTTAAAAATTTTATTTATTTAAAAAATGATTCGGAGATATAGACTAGAGGTTTGGGGCGGGCTGTTGACAAGCTGGCGGGATGACCAGGGGGTGTTGGAAGGGTTGGCTTTTTTTTTTCTTTTAATAGACTATCAGTCACTTTTTTTTTTAAAAAGCCCTTTTTGTTTCCTTTTCTCTCTTCATCTCTCTTTCACACCTCCTTGCCTTATGCTTCGGCTTTAAAACCCCTTGCACAAAATACACGCATAAATACAAATCATTTTTTTTTATTTTATTTCAGAGGGGAAGGATTTAAGCAGGTTAAAAAAAAGGCCTGCTTGGAAATCTCGCAGGGGAACTTGTATTGGCGAATCGTGTCTGCAGCATTGAATCAATTGAGCGCACAACTCGAGTCAAGCGCGGGGCGCAAGGAGGGTATTTCGAGCAAGGCAGAAGCGGTTTTCTTACAGTGGACCGGGGGGGGGCGCGCAAACTCCGTGTCTCTACTAGAGCGGAACTTGTGTGATTTTTTTGGCATTGGACTGGTCTTTTTACCCTTGCACGGGGGAAGCGTGTTGAAAGAGGGAGTAACATTGGGCTGTTTTTCCCACCTCTTTAGTTTGAGTAGCGGTTTTTTGTCACCTTGCCACACCTTTTTTCTAATAGTGCGGTTTTTTTTTTTTTTTTTTTACTTCCCCCCTCTGGTTTTCTACGGAGGCTTGTCTCGCGCAGAGTATATTTTGTGCCCAGTGCGTTTTACTTTTTTCTCTCTTTTTTTTTTTTGATCCCGCCGAGGAGCCGATTCTCTTTTCCCCCTCTTTTTTTTTTTTTTCCCTCTATTCTTTGTGCTTGAGGGAAAAAAACACGACAGCCAACGACGCGGAAACAATAGTTGCCGATTAAAAAGAGATTAAAAAAAAGAGAAAGAGGTTAAAAAAAAAGAGAATTGGCAAAAAAGGGGAAAGAAGCAAGAAAAAAAAAGACGAGGCGGGGGGGGAAAGCAAAAGGCAAGGCACCTGCCTTGTTTGCTAGTTGTCAGCGACGCGTGGGTTTCTCTTTTTGAGATTTGAAACTTGGGACTTGCAGCGACGCGGTTGGGGTTTGGGGCAAGAAGCGGCGGCGCAACATATTTGTCTTGTTGTGCAACAAGGCTGCTTCTTGTTAGTTTGTGGGGGTGGTGGTTTACCAAGGACGAAGAAGACGAAGAAATTGGCGTGCGGAAAACAAGGACTCGAAACAGAAGAGGGAAGAAACTGGCGGTAAAAAAGAGGGGAGTGGAACAAAGTCGAGAGGATTTGCCAGAGAGGAGGAGGCGAGCAAAAAAGTTGAGAGCAAAGATTTTTTTTGCAGGGCAAGAAGAAGTTGTTACACCTGCACACCCAACCGACTTCACACACACAAGGCGCGCCGCAAAAAAGGACCAAGGTCGACAACTACGGGATACCCAGACGGATTACAAGAAGAGTGGAGGAGGAAGGAAAAAAAAATGAAGCGCGCGGCAGCAGCCAAGGGGAGCGTCAAGATGCAGCGGCGGACCAAGGCGCGAGCAGACGCGTTTGACAAGCTGCCGCAGAATGCGACGCTGGCAGACATCAAAAAGGCCGAGGCAAATGTGTCGCTGGCGGAGCTGGAGGAGCGGGTGAATGATGTGCGGGAGTCGTGGGAGACGGATAGTTTGTTTGAGGATGCCATGGAGGAGTTGGGGGCAGAGGGGGCGAGTAGTAGTAGTAGTAGTAGCAGCAGTGGTGGGAGTGGGAGTGGTGGGAGTGGTGGTGGTGGTGGTGGCAGTGGTGAGTTTTTTTTCTTTTTTTTTTCTCTTTTTTTTTCCCTCTTCTTCTCGTCTTTTGCAAGGCTGTCCGTCTTTGCTCTCTTGGCTCTTGCAACGAGGCGGCGTCTTTGCTCTTGCAAGCTTACCGACTCTATAGAAACCTGCTCGCCCGAAGAGTCTGCACGGCTTCGTCGAGAACTGCGCGAATACGGCCCCACCGTCTTTTCCCAACGCACCGTCGACGTAGGCCGCTACACAGCCAAGAAGCTGCTCAGCGCCTTTGGCATCCGGCCACCCGCCTTTTTACACGGCGAGCCCGACGCCGCCTACTACAGCCTCTTGGCCCTGGCCATTTCGCGCGAGCTCTCCAAGCGCGCCAAGCTGACGCGCTACAACAGCGTCGACGACGCCGTGCACCTTTTACAGCGCAGCCAGCACATTGTCGTGATTACCGGCGCCGGCATCTCCACGTCGCTGGGCATTCCCGACTTTCGCTCAAAGGGCACGGGGCTCTACTCCAAGCTCGAGCACCTGGGCCTGGGCGATGCGCAGCAAGTATTCGACATTGATGTCTTTAAAGAGGATCCGTCAATTTTTTACTCTGTGGCGCGGGATATTGTACCCGCGACGAATAACTTTACGCCTACTCATCACTTTATTGCCATGCTGCACCAGCGCGGCAAGCTCTTGACGAATTACTCGCAGAATATTGATAACCTCGAGGTCAAAGCTGGTGTCCCGCGCGACCGCCTCGTACAGTGCCATGGCTCCTTTGGCACCGCCACGTGCATCACCTGCGGCTACCAAACCGACGGCGCCGACATCCTGCCCGATATTCGCGCCGCAAACATTCCTCGCTGTCGTCGCTGCCTCGATGCGCCTCGCCCCGACGCCCCTGGCAAACGCAAACGCACCTCTACCCAGCGCCGCAGCACCCGTCGTCGCTGGTCCCTCGCCCATGGCTCCGACTCTGACGACGCCGCCGACGACTCTGACGCCGACGCTCCCCGCACTGGCGTCATGAAGCCCGACATTACCTTTTTTGGCGAGGCCCTTCCCGCCCAGTTTGGCCAGCGCCTCACCCAACACGATCGCGACTTGGTCGACCTCGTCGTCGTCATTGGCACCTCGCTAAAAGTCACCCCCGTCTCCGAAATCGTTTCCTGGCTTCCTCCGCATATCCCCCAAATTTACATTTCCCGCCAGCCCGTTGCCCACATCAACTTTGACATTGACCTCCTCGGCGACTGCGACGTCGTCGTGGCTGAATTGGCCCGCCGCCTCGACTGGCCCCTGGTGCATGAAATGGTGCCGCCCCACCAAGAGGTGCTGGTGCGCTGCGAGCCTGCCTCGCCCAGCCGCCACTTTTTCGAGGTGCTGCACCAGCACGACGAGCCGCCCACCTTGCCGTTGCCCTCGCCCGAGCCCTCGACCGCAACCGTTGACCCGCGCCCAAAGCTCTCGGCAAAGAGGTCGGCCAGAAACTCGCACTCTGCTCGCGCTGCAAAGTCTTGACTGGGCTAGACTTTATATATCCTCCGACACCGATTAAAAAAAAACACGACAAAAAAATAAATCTCATCGAGACGGCCGTCTCGAGGCACCACAAGACTTGGGACTTTGCTCTAGGCGCGTTTACATGCTGCTTTCTTTTTGGGACTTTCTAGGCGCGTTTTACATGCTGCTTTTTTCCCCTTCTCCTCTTGATTCCTCTACTTGGCCTCCCGTCTGCCTTGGAGTATACATTGCTAGCGTCTACACATCAAGGGCTTCCCTGCATTTTTTACCCTCTTCTTGTCATTGTGTAATGAAATCAAAGCCTGCAATGATGAAACTTGCCAACCTCTTTTTTTTACTTTGCTCTGTAGATTCAACTTTTTTGCATCTTTTTATACCTGGCCCTTGCTGCTCGTGACTTTTACTCGGTAGCTCAACAACAAAAATGCCAATAAATCCCTCGAGACAAAATGACGTGCCAATAAATCCTCGAGACAAATGATGTGCCAATAAATTCTCGAGACGAATAACGTGCCATTCAAAAAAAAAAAAA